>CM018680.1:36956446-37158389 GCA_009363875.1 Mikania micrantha | reverse complement strand
GAACATGGATTGTGAAAATTGTTGATTTCCTGTTGATTGATGAAAAAGAAACTGTTAAAGGCTACTATGAGTGTTGAGAAAGAAAAAGAAGATGTTGATGGAAAAACGAAGATGATTTGAAAACTGAAGATCGTATTGAGACAAGGAAGTTGTATATGAGAGATGTAAGGTAACTGAAGACACACACATTCTTGATGATTCTGAAATCACAAGTGAGATGAAGAGCTCTGAAATGATGTGTTGAAGTCAAAGGATGAAACTTCAAGTGATGAAGTGGTGTTAACAGAGGATCAGAGTGTTATGAGGATGCCTCTGATGGTTTTCTGAAACAACTACCATCGTTAGTGAAGATCATTGTCATGCCATTTCAGATAAAGAGGTAAGTTCAGTAAGTTTTCTAAACTCTCATGCTCTAAATGTTTAAATCTTGAGGGAAAAATTTGGAGTTTGAAGAAGAACTTAAATTTGAAACGTGACTTATCAAACTGCACAAACATACATGGTTTTTAAATAAAATGAAAAGTGTTTTACAAAACAAATTGCAGAATTGAAATCACAGGTTCAAAAGTTGACTGATGATTTGTCAAAGTCAAATGCCAATAAGGCATTTCTGAACAAAAACTAGACATTCTGAGCAAAGTAAATGTTGAATTGACAAAAGCAGTCAATAAGATTAAACTCAGAATGGATAAAGCAAAAAAGATTTTGACAAAATCATGCACAAATTGGAGAATCATTATGAGTTTATAATTTTCTTCAAGTTCTCTTATTGAGAAACCAAGTGATAGTGAAATTTCAAAAGATAACATTCTCAATAAGGGAAAGTCTCCAATTTGTGCTGATGGCAATTTCTCTCCTATCATTGAAGATTGTACTTTGACGAATATGATGAGGAGACATGTACAGATGTGGGTTGATGGATTTACATAAGGATTATGATGATTCTCACAATAATATCTTTTGATGATGTAAAACCATGTGTTTCAAACTCAGCAACATCATTCAATAAGAAAGTTTCTTTCAAAATCCCATTGGTTGAAATTAAAAAGTTTTCAAAGAACAAAAACAAGAATTTTTCAAAACAAATGGTTTTTCAAGTTCAAAATCTAAAAGTCAAATTCATCAAAATGGGTTGTGAAATCATCATGTGCATCAAATAAAGTGGAATCAAAGTGTGATACTTCAAAGTCTTGGATCAAAGACAAGATTTCACTAAGTCCCACAAGATGTGAAAAGTTGAACTTTGACTCTCCCATGTCAAGTGGTAAGAAGTCACATTTGACTCTTAATGGTTCAACAAAGAATCATAAGATTGGTTTATGGTTCACCAGTGACAAGTCACCAAACCATAGGTTTGTGCAAACTATTCTCCTAGGTTTGTGGAGAGGAGAATATTTTTGAGTGTGGTACAATAGGGCACATCATTGCTAATTTTCCTTATCTGTGTGAGTTAAAAGGACAAGTTAGTAATGCAAAGTCATGTGTCACAGAGGTTTCAAAGTTCATTTCTAAAAAACATAAAATGCAAATCAAAACAAGGAAGAACTTGTGAAAGCCTCAGATGAAGAGACGATTGAAACTTTCAAACCCATAACGACTAATTTGGTTTTTAACAACAATGTGGTGATTCAAGATAAGTATTATCTTAAGAATGCACTTGAACAAGAACAGTTGTGGATACCAAAAACAAACGATGTTTCAAAGCTATCTCATGGTTTGTGAGTGTGTGCAGGAGGATTTCAAGAGGACCTGTCAATTGGAGGAGAGCTCATTGATAGTGGAACTTCCTGGCGTGTATTTGGTAAAATCATTCTAATTCTTTAAATGTCATATTATTCTGGAGAACTTGGCAGGTTTGGAATTACATTGTCTTATTTTCTTGATGTTTTCAAGTCACATTGATCATAATGTTTTACAAAGATGGTAAATCATATCGGTTGTCAATTTTCCGGGAATTTTGATCTTTTATGTACTTATAAAATTCTAAAAATCAAAAAGATTTTCATTTTTAGCATTTTAGGGGGAGTAAAAAAAATCAAAAACAATATAAAATTAGAAAATTGAGAAATTGATCCGACCTTTGAGATCTGATTGTACATTGTAACATTCTGAAACTTACTTCTATCATACAAGATCAAATACAAAGCAATCACAATGCACTCAGTATGATATGTTGGTAGGTCTTTCACTTAATTGTGATTTCTGTAGACTAATGTCATAATCATTCTTTGTGGGACACATTACTTAGAACACAGTGTTCGATCTTTGTCCTGAGTGTGTGGTCATTTGCCTCAGTGATTGCTAATTGTATTAGTACATATTAGTTTAATCATGTGTTTCTTTTTCAAAAGAAATTCTGAGTTCATTTTTCTTTTATTTTTGTTCAAAACATGGACATTCTCTGTGTATACTTACGTATCGACCTGATTGCTATGTTTTGGACATTCTGCTTTTATTTTCTTGGTTTGTTTAAAACTTGGGCATTCTATGTCTATACATAAGTATCGATCTGATTGCTAGGTTTTAAACTTAAGTTATTTTTTGGTTCAATATCCTGGTTTCATCTACGCATATGGAAGTATCGATCTTGTTACCGGATTTTGAACATTCCGTTTTATTTTACACTTTGTTATTTCACAAAAGATATTCTGCTTTATTTTTGCATGATCAAACTAAGCAAGAATTTGATCTTATAATTTACAATGGCATCGCTGTTGGTTGATGTTTCACAAAGCGGGGATGTGTTCAAGTGAGTGGGGAACACAAAGTCTTGTGATTGGTTTTCATTAATCCAAATTTACAACAAGTAGTAAGACTTAAAGTGGATCCATATACTGGCAATCGTCCTATGCTTGTGCATCAACTAAATAAATCTCATTAACAATCAACAAGTAACACTAAGGTATGATTACAATATGATCTCATGTTTGGATCTTTCTCATTAAAACATATTTATTTTTTAGTTAGAATACAAATTGTGTAGGATTCCAGGATAAAAATTTTGCAATTCATAGTTTTAGGGGGAGTTTATTCAAATCATTGGAAAATTCATAAAAAAAATTTCTTCTATTTTCTTTTAGACTATCCGATTTGACTTACTAATTCTTTGTAAACATTTTAATTGATTTACTGTTAATAAGTGACAAAGAGAAATTGGAATTGTGATGAGGCATCTAGTTTTGATTATGTCAACTGATGCAGGTGATAAGGGTGATGAAGATCTGTGTGTTGAAGATGTCACTGCAGTCCTCAGCAGGTGAATCTTGGAAAAAGAAAGACATAAGATGGAGAGAGAGAGAATAAGATTAAGATTGAGAGAGTGAAGTGGAAAAACAGAGACCGATGAATTCTATACAAACAACATTTGATAAATAGCTATAACTGAAGGGGAGTATGTTGATAGCAAGGTTGTAGGGGAGTATGTTGATAAAGATTTATTTCTCGATGCACATAAAGTTTGAGCATACACAACAGCAATGTTCAAGGGGGAGTATGTTGATGCATTTTCTGTGTAAACCTTGCTTGTTGTATATTAAATCATAGTCTGTTTTATATGATTAGAAGATCAAGATACAAAGGGTTCGGCTAGGTTCAGCGAACCTATGTTCATGTTATTATAGTCAAGCGAACCTATTGAGTTTGTGTGGCGAATCTAATGATTCTGAGGTTCGGCTATGATTGATGGTCTAAGGTTCGGTTGGTATAAAGGTACACGAACCTTATCAAGGTTCGTGTACTATAGAGGTTCACTTAATGTTTACAAGGGCCGAACCTTTTCAATAGGAAACCTATATATAGAGAGAAGGTGGTAGACTTGGAGGGTTAGAGCTTACAATCTTACACACACAAAGTTATATTCTCTCTCTCAAGTTCAAGATCAAGATTCTCTTCATCTTAGTTTCTTTCTTGTATTCTGTTAGTACATGTTTCTAATTGTTTGCTATTCAATAGTTGTATTTATTTTGAGTTTAGAAAAAGGTTAGGCTATGGTTTGCCTAAGGTTCGTCTGGCCCACGAACCTTGGCATATTGGCGAACCTATTGGGTTGATAGGTTCGGTGAACCTATAACCTGGCAAAGGTTCGGCGAACCTTTTGATCTGTTTTCATAGGCTCGTCTAGCGAACCTAAGGGTTCGCCCAGCGAACCTTAGGGTTCGGCTGGAAAACCTTAGGTTCGCCTACCAGAATAGGTTCGCTGGTCCAGTTTCTATAAATAGAAGTTTTGTTTGTAGAACTCGAAGAACTTTGGACAGAACTTCTGAGATTTTCTCTGTGTGAGAATTTTGTTTCTGAGTGATTTCTTGTAATCATTTGTTGATAATACAAGAGTTGATTATTGAATTGCTTGTGTTCTATGATATTCTACATATTGATTATGGATTCCGCATGTAGTTGATAGTTAGTAGAACTTTGTATTCGATCCTTATCGGTTTCAACCAAACCAACAGTGGTATCAGAGCGTTTGGTTGAGGTTCTACACTACAATTTCAAAGAAATCAAGCAATTGAAGATTTGAAGACATTTGATGGATCAAATTTTTCTTCTTGATCGATTTTCTGGTGATTTGAGACTGTTTTCATCATCAATTGTTGTTAAATTACAACAATTGAAGTTTTGGAGGTGTTTTGGTATAGATTTGGACAGATTTTTTGAAGTTTTGGAAGGTTTCCCTCCCAAAATTTTCAAATTCTGCGCTACAGGTTCGTGGGACGAACCTGTGACTTGCTGAACACAAAGGTTCGCTGTTAGAAGGTTTTTCAGAGGGTTCGTTTGATAGTTCGCTGAAGGTTCGGCAGAGGTTCGGCAAGAGTTCGGCAAAGGTTCGACAAAGGTTCTGTCATGGTTCGGCAAGTTTGGGTGATAGTTCGTCAAAGGTTCGCTGCTTACTGTTCATAGTTCGGTTGAGGGTTCGCTTGAACTAAAGGTTCGCCAGTTTTTTTTGGTTCGTCTGTGTAAGGGTTCATGAGTTTCAAGGTTCGTTGTTCAAAGGTTCGCTGCTCAAAGGTTCGCTGTTCAAAAGAAAAATTTTGTCCATAGGTTCGGCTGAGGTTCGCCTGAAGGTTCGGCTAAGACAAATTTTAGTCCATAGGTTCGGCTGAGGTTCGTCTGTAGGTTTGGCTAAGACAAAATTTTGTCTGGAGGTTCGACTGAGGTTCGTTTGAGGTTCGGCTAGTGATAATCTTGAAAAGGTTCGCTGTTTATCAACTCAGAAATTATGTCTGACATGTACACGGCGATGGCAAGTCAGAACTCCAAACTTTAGAGCATTTTAATCAGTGAGAATGAAGTGGGTAGTACAAATAAAGTGCCAAAGCTATTGGATTTAGCTGATTATGACAATTGGAAAGGACGATTTGAGACTCATCTAAATGGCACAGATACAAACTTATGGGAAAGAATTTTATCTCCTTATGAAAGACCAAGGGTAGTGGGTACTGATTTGTTTCAACTCTTGGAAAGACTAGATGTAGATGAGAGGAAAAAGTATGACTCAGAGAAGAAAGCTTATTGGTTATTGAGTCAAGCTTATTCCCAATCAAATTCTGCATCAGTTTGATGAACACAATACTGCTTACAGTCTTTGGAATGCATTAAAGGCCAGAGTTGAAGGCAACACAAATATGAAGAAAATGAAGGCTACTGACATCAGAAAGGAGTTTGAAAATTTTAACATCATTGGAAATGAGACTCTTGATGCCTTAATCACCAGATACAGACACTTGTTGACTGAAGTGAGAAAATATGGTATTGAGTATTCAGAGGATGAGAAGATTGATTGTTTGGTTGATGCACTACCTGATAAATGGAATTCTTTAGTTCTTATATTGAGAGAAAACCTACCTGGATTGACATTGGTAGAGTTTATTCAGAAACTGGAAGAACAAGAAATGAAGGACAAACGTAAAGCAAGACGTGTAAATGTCACACAAGATCCTTCCTTGTATGGTGGTTCTGTTGCTACACCACCTGCATCATCAGCAAAGATAAATATTGCTTTTGTGTCTAGGACTTCTGAAACTACTCAGAGTTCTTCGGTTTCATCAAGTTCTAGTTCACATTGTCCTATCAATGAGAAAAAGTCTGAGTCTACACCATCTACAGTGCAGCTTAACACTACAAATTTGGGAAAAGTGACAGTTGAAGCAGTTAAAGACCATATGTCTATTTTGTCGTGTGTAATAAGTGCTTATGATGAACAAGTGGCTGGAAGAATTGGAAATGCAAATCTTACTTTTGAAGATTATGCACAAATTGATGAAGATGAGATGGAATTGATAGACACACAGTGGGCTTTGGCGAGTGTTATTCGCAGAATTAATAGATATGAGAAGAAGACTGGGAAGAAATTCACCTTTGACCGAAATACCAAATTTGGATTCAATCCAAAATCTACACAGTGTTATAATTGTGGTGAACTTGGTCATTTTGCAAGAGAATGCAAGAATCCAAAGAAGCAGGGAAATCTGAATCCATTCAAGCCTAAGGAAGATTATCAGAAAAAGAAAGAGAAATCTGAATAATCATCTTCTAAAGCACTTGTAAGTCAAGCTGATGAGGGCTATGACTGGGGCAAACAATATGAAGATCTTATGGGTGCTTTTATGGCTTCATTGGAAGAAGAATCTAGCAAAGGAAAGGAGAAGGTTGATGAGGTGAATGAGGTACATAATGATCTGCTTGAGATGATTGATAGACTGAAAGAGATGAACTCTCAGTTAACTTCTGATTTGAGAGAATGCACAGAAGCCAACAAAAAGTTGATTTCAAAAGAAAAAGCATTTGACAAAAAGATAATTGATCTTGCTAAGGAAAACGAAGATTTGAAAATCAAGGTTTTACAGAATAATCATGTTGTTTCTGTGCATTTGGATTCAGTTCAGAAGTTGAAAGTAGAGTTATCAGCTGCAAAATCTGAAGCTGAGTTGAACAAAGCCAAGCTTGAAAACTACCAGAATTCAGCATATGTCATTGATTACTTTGCGGCTAAGCAAAGATCTTCCCGTGATAATTCTGGTATTGGTTTTCATGCTGTGCCAAATCCTCAAAGTTATGTATCAAGACCACAATTTGATCCAGAATTTGAAGTTAATCCAGTTTCTTTAAAGGAAAGTGTGTCTGATCAAGTGTCTGAGGATATGGAAAGTTCATTATCTCATGAGAGTGAATTTGTTGATAATGATGCTCCTATCATCAAGGACATCACTGATTTAGAATATCCAGAGGATATTCTAAGAATGATTGGTCATCAACAAACTAAAAATGTTAAGAAGATGAGTCCAGTTTTCAAGAAACCAAAATCTGAAGAAAAATCAGCTGGGAAAACAGTGGTTAAACAAAAACATGTTTTCAAACCAAATCTAAAAGTCAAGACTAATTATACTCTAAAGCCAATTGTGTTTGTTGAGTCTTCTACCACACAAAAAGGAGAGTCAAGCAAAGTTTGTCAAAAACAAGAGAAATTTTCTAAAAAGATTGACAAGAAGTTTATCAAAGTTGGTGACAAAGTTAATCAAAGTGGGGATGGAAACAAGGGCAAGTCAAAGATTTCTCAAAAGAATGTCAAGACTAAAGTCACGGGTTTGAAAAATAAGGTTTTATCTTCATCTGTAGCATTCAAATCTTTAGGTTCATCTAAGAGGTGTGATGAATTAAAACCAAAGACTGTGTCATCAAGGAAATGCTACAGATGTGGGAAAGTGGGTCATGTCATTGCCGAATGTGATTTGGATACTTGTAACCGATTTCATACTTTTACTCCACGTGAAACAAGACAGTGTTTTACTTGTGGAGGAAAGGACATATTTCAGTCAATTGTCCAAATCACTAGGTCAAGAAGAAAACTTATGTTAATGACAGTCATGGGATCCATTCTGGTGGGAGTCCTTGGAGGGTAAAGCCTAGTGAAGAGGAGATGAGAATACTCAGAAAATTTGATCCTGAGTGTGTCTGGGTCAAGGAGGACAAGGTTCATAAAAGACAATTTTTTGAAAACCAACAAAAGGTTAAAAGAGTTTTGAAAAACACATCATCATCTGATGATGAATTTTATGACAATTTTTCTTCTAAAAGATTTTCAAAACAAAAAGTTAAGTCTAATTCTTTTTGGAAATCCAGACCCAGGTCAGATGATCGATTTTTTGTGAGGAAGGATGAATACTTGGAAGAAGGATCTTCAAGTAGTTCATCGAGATCTAATGGCAGGAGGCTGTTCGGGGAGACTCAACGCCGGAATGGCGGGAGTCATCCCTTTTGCTACTGATCATTTTTTTGTTTTAATTTATTGTGCAGGTGGCATTCACGGGCCATATCAACAGTCGATGGATTGTTGATAGTGGATGTTCGCGGCACATGACAGGAGAGATCAGTTTGTTGAAAGATTTTCGTGAGATGAACGGATGTTATGTTAACTTTGCAGGTGACAAAGGTGGTCAGATTACCAGGAGTGGTAGTTTGACTAATGGTAAAGTTTCCTTTGACAATGTGAATTACTGCAAGGAGTTAACTAATAATCTTTTGAGTGTGTCGCAGATAAGTGATAAAGGTTATAAGGTTTTGTTTGATGATAAGAAATGCCATGTGCTCAAACAAGGAAGTAAGATTCCCGATGACTGGATTTTGATGACTGCTGACAGCTGTAAAGATTTGTATGTTTTAGACATGGCTAATGCGGAGACGGTAAACAAAGTTGAGACGTGTCTGGTGTCGAAGGCCACTGAGCAGGATACTCGGTCTTGGCACAGACGAATGGGTCATATACACATCAGAAAGATGAATCATCTTGTACACAATCACTTGGTTGATGGTGTACCTGTTAAATATTTCAAATTACCTGATGTGTGTGTTTCCTGTAAGAAGGGTAAACAGAAAAGGAGGTCACATAAGTCCAAAACAGTGTTTTCTATTGATAAACCATTGGAACTACTTCACATGGATATGTTTGGACCGATTAATGTGAAGAGTATCGGTGGTGAATCATATTGTTTTGTTGTGACCGATGATTTTTCTAGATTTTCATGGGTAATGTTCTTAAAGTTTAAATCTGAAACTTATGAAAATTTTGTTTTGTTGGTAAACAGATTGGAGACTTTGTACAAGTTGAGGGTTAGGCGAGTTCGATCAGACAATGGGACAGAATTCAAGAATCAGAACATGGAAGCATTCTGTGATTCAAAGGGCATCCAGCAGCAATTTAGTGCACCGTATGAACCACAGATGAACGGTGTAACTGAAAGGAAGAGTCGTACATTGATAGAGTCTGCTCGAACGATGCTCGCTGATTCAAAGCTGCCCATTACTTTCTGGAGTGAAGCCGTAGCGACCGCCTGTTTTACTCTCAACCGAGTGCTGATTGTCAAACGACATAACAAGACTTGTTATGAACTTCTTCAGAATCGGAAACCAAATTTGGAACACTTGGAACCTTTCGGGGCTCCTTGTACCATGCTCAAGAAAGATGCTAAATTCAACTCTAAGGTTGAAGAAGGTTTCTTTCTGGGCTATAGCCTTCCCAACAAACGTGTGTTTAACAAACGCACTGGTGTTGTGGAACTCTGGTATAATGTGGATGTTCAAAGACATACACCTATACATGAAGGCAAAGGTCCAAATTGGTTATTTGATTATGATAAACTTTTCGAGTCTTTTAATTTGTCTCCTAATGTTACTGATGATAAAATTTCTTTGCAGATGTTATATGACTTACAAAATTCTGAAGATCAAGGAGTTTCTCATCAGGTTGATGATAATCATCCAACTGAGGAAGGCATTTTTGGAGCAGATAATGATGACTGATCTTCGGAGGATGATCAGGATGTTTTTGAAGATGTCGTTTCTCAAGATCAAGATGAAGATCAGAATATCACAAATCTTGATCATGGTGTTGGAGTCCCGCAAGTGCCAGTGTCCAGAGTTCATGTGAATCATCCTATGGAGCAGATTATTGGAGATTCTTCTGTTGGAGTACAGACGAGAAGGCAAGTTGCAAACGAGGAGAGTTTGTACGTTGAGCTGGAACGAAATCATGGGACTCAAGAGTTATGGATGCATTCTGCATTTGTTTCTCAGATTGAGCCTAAATCTGTAACTGAAGCCCTGCGTGAGCCTGCCTGGGTGGAGGCCATGCAAGAGGAGCTTAATCAGTTTCAGAAACTGGGAGTTTGGCATTTAGTGGATTTGCCAAAAGGTGAGAAGAAGATTGGCACCAGGTGGGTGTTGAAGTGTAAGCGAGATGATAGAAGCGTGATTGTTCGAAACAAGGCGCGTTTGGTTGTTCAAGGGTTCAAACAGATAGAAGGAATTGATTATGACGAGGTATTTGCACCTGTGGCGCGGCTTGAAGCGATTAGATTATTTCTATCTTTTGCTACCCACAAAAAATTTAAAGTTTTTCAACTGGATGTTAAGTCTGCATTCCTTTATGGGTCTTTGAAGGAGACAGTGTATGTTTGTCAGCCATCGGGCTTTGAGGATCCGATCCACAGGGATCAGGTATATATCCTTGACAAAGCACTATATGGTCTTCATCAGGCTCCTCGAGCTTGGTATGAGACTCTCTCGACTCACCTTCTTGAACACGGGTTCAAGGGGGGTCAGATAGACAAAACACTGTTTTATCGGGAAAAGGACAAGGACATTCTCCTTGTTCAGATCTATGTAGATGACATCATCTTTGGGTCTACTGATGAACAGTTGTGCTTGGAATTTAAAGAGGTTATGATTAAGAAGTTCGATATGAGTGCTATGTCAGACATTAAGTTCTTTTTGGGTTTACAAATAGATCAGATTGATGATGGCATTTTTATTCATCAGACCAAATACATTCAAGATGTGCTAAAACGGTTTAGCATGCTTGATTGTAAACCCATTTCCACGCCCATTCAGCCCAATCACGGGATTGAGCCTGATCTTAAGGGGGAGTTAATTGATGCTACATTATATCATGGAATGATAGGGAGCTTAATGTATTTGACAGCCTCAAGACCGGATATTGTATTCGCTAGAAGTAGATGTGCTCGCTATCAATCAAAGCCTAAAGTTTCTCATCTGATTGCAGTCAAGAGGATTTTACGTTATCTGAAGGGTACACCAGACACCGGTCTGTGGTATCCTAAGGATGATAACTATTCCTTTCATGCTTATAGTGATTCAGACTATGGAGGATGCAAGATTGATTCCAAATCAACTACTGGAGGTGCACAATTTCTGGGGGAGAGATTAGTCTCATGGCAGTGTAAGAAGCAAACATTTGTTGCTACATCTACATGTGAAGCTGAATATGTAGCTGCTGCCAGTTGTTGTTCCCAAGTCTTGTGGATACAACAACAGATGAGAGACTATGGATTGAACTTTCTATCTACCCCGATTCATGTAGATAATGAGGCTGCCATTGCAATTACCAAGAATCTAGTGTATCATTCACGTTCCAAACACATTGATATTCGATTTCATTTCATACGCGATTGTTATGAAAAGAAATTGATTGATGTGGTGAAGATACACACAACCGAGCAAAGGGCAGACCTTCTCACCAAGGCCTTTGACAAACAACGTTTTGAGTATTTACTCAAATTAAATGGGATCAGGGTGATGGGTGAGGTAATCAAGAATCAACTTCCTTCGTAATCCTTTTTTATTGAATTAACATCAGATTTTTTTTATTTTGTGTTTTTGTTTTTAGGGGGAGAAAATTTTGAAAAATACAAAAACATTAAAAAAATCAAAAATACAAAAACATGAAAAAATTAAAAATCTGAGAAATTGATTCGACCTAATGAGAAATGATAGCAAATTATTTGCATTTGGAAACATATCTGTATGTTTTATTAAAAATTTAATAAATAATTACAAGTATTAAGTATGATATGGAAGTAGGTTTATAACTTAGTTAGGATAAGTTTAAACAAAGTTTTGATTATACTTTATAAGAAACAGATGCTTAGAATGCAGTACTTAGTTTTGTCCTGAAAGAGTGGTAATTTTTTTCTGACAAAATGTTCTTGAACAAAAAGTCAAAGTACTAGTTTGATCACGTGTTTAATTTTTAGAAGAAATTCTAATTTTGTTTTTCTTTTATTTTAGTTTAAAGCTGAAACATTCTTTGTGTATACTTACGTATCGACCTGATTGTTATAGCTTTAAACAATTCAAATTTGTTTTCTTGGTTCTGATTAAGATTTGGACAATCTCTGCGTATATGAAAATATCGAACTGATTGTTAAAAGCTTAATCTTAAATTATTGTTTCGTTCATTTTCTGGATCATTTGAGCATACGTAAGTATCAACCTTGATTCCAAGATTTTGAACAATTTCAAATTGTTTTCTATTTTGTTATTTTCAAAAAGAAATTCTGCTTTATTTGAAATTGAAATCATAAGTTTTAAGAACATTTTTGTTTGATTAGTTATTCACAAATCGGGAATGTGTTCAAGTAAATGGATTATTATAAAGTGTTCTCATAATCTTGTTTTAAACTGATTTCTTGACTAAGTGATAAATTTAAAAGGATAAGGATACTGACAATCATCTTAGACTTGTAATTTGCAGATAATATTAGAAATAATACAAACAGATGTGTTGAAAATTGTAAAATAATATGATCTCATGTCAGGATCTTTCTCAAACAAAAAGATTTTATTTTTTAGGATAGTTCTTTTGTTAAATTCATAGTTTAATTGTTCTAAAAATTTTGAAAAATTACAAAAAGATTTTAATTTTTCATCTGATGTTAAATCAATAATTTTTGATTATTTGTTTGACTTTGGAATGATTAACAAGTTTGTGTTTTGAAATTTAGAGAAAATTCAAAATTTTTTAAAAGGTTCGTCTGGTTTGAGAAGGTTCGCTGAGAAGGTTCGTTGGGTAAGGTTTGCTGGTTAGGTTCGCTGGCTAGGTTCGTTAGCTAGGTTCGCTGACTAGGTTCGCTTACTAGATTTGTCTGAAATGGTTCGTTTGAATGGTTCGCTGCAAAAGGTTCGTAGCAAAGGTTCGTGAAGGCTCGTCTGAAAAGGTTCGTGACATATATATAGAGGGTTCGCCAGAAGGGTTCGTCACTCTCATCTTTTTCACGATTCGCGAACCTGCAAGATGAGATTTTTCATTTTTCGATTGAGATCATCCCAGAACTTTTCATTGATAGTTTTAGACTCAGAATCATCTTGTGATCATTTCTAGAAATGGCGAACTTAACATTCGGAGACAAACATAATGTTTGTGCATATCTGGATCCGACTACAAGGAACGGTCAAGACTTCCGTCTGATGATTGAGTTTCTTCGGAGATCGAGGATTTACTATGCCATATCTAACTCAGTTCAGATTTATCGTTCTCATATCCAGAGTTTCTGGGAATCTGCTCGTGTTATTTCTGTGGATGATACTTATGTTATAGATGCGAATGTGCTAGGACAAGAACTTCGTATTTCTGAAGCTAATATCAGGAGAGTTCTTCAGTTTGGAGGAGAACCGGATGGTGTAACTCTCATTCCTGAGAGGTGCATCAAAGGTTGTTTTTTACGGATTCGTTATTTTGGAGCCTACAATTCGATATCGGTGAAGAAAGGGAAGCTACCTCTTCAATACAAGTTCTTGGCTCATGTTCTTCTTCACTGTCTGAGTATGAGGAAGGGAACTTTTGATGAGCTTAGAGACTTCATGAGATCAGCTATGGTGGCTCTCATATTGAATAAACCGTACAATTTCTCTGGAATGATCTTCCATTACATGTGTGACAACATCACGAAGGCTAAGGATAGGTTCTATATGTATCCTAGGTTCGTGCAAATGTTGATAGATGAGAGGTTGCTTGAAGGGCAGTTACCCAGGGAAGCTGGAGATCTATTGAAGCTTAAACACATGACTGATTCCAGCTTGGGTCAGGTCAGAGTGTATCAAAGGACTGGGGATGTTGTGCTTGAGAAAGAGTTGATTGGTCATTGTGCCAGGGCAAACTATGTTGCTCCTGATGAGGATGGCTGGAGACATGCTAACTCAGGATCTGACACTGAAGAGTTTGTTGCAGATGATGATCAAGCACCACCTCCACCTCCTCCAAGACAGCAAGTCAGGAAGACTACTGGACAATCGTCCCGATCTACTCCTAAAGCTAAATCTTCTCAAGGGCAGAGCTCACAGGAGCCATTAGAAGTTGATATGTCTGAACAGCAGACAGAGGCTGCTGTTGCTGGTAATGATGAAGAAGAATCTTCTGACACTGAGTCAGAATATGAAATGGTTCAGGAAGGGAACCAGATGGTTAGAAGACTCAAGAAAAAGTTTGTTCAACAGGCTGCATAAGAAAGGGATGAAAGAGCTTATCCCAGTTTTATTCCTGAAGAGCCAGAGTCTTCTAAACCGAAGAAGCTGAAGAGAATGGCCAGAGGAGGGCCTTATGAGAGGAAGAAGGCCAAAACTACTAAGACCGTTGTGTCTTCACCTGTTATGCCTACATCAGTTTCTGTTTCTGCTTCACCAGTTGTTACTTCTTCAGTTCCAGTTTCTATTATTCATGCTTCTACTTTACAAACTCCAGAGTTTGTAAATGTATCTTCACTCATACCATCTTTTGTTGAGACTACTACAGTCACTACTTCAGTACCAGAGACTTCTACTCATCATGATGATCTTCCCAAAGATGATTTATCTTCAGGATTAGATGATTTGGGGGACATTAATTTTACTGATTATGATGATTCTGAGATTAAAAGAAGATTATCAGTTTTATCAAAGGAGTTTGAGGAGTACAAGAAGGACAAAGAAAAAGATGTTGCTGATAAACCTTCTTCTTCCACTACTGAACTAGATGAGTTGAAAGCTCAAATGGCGTTGATGATCAAGTGGAGAGAGGAAGAACTGATTGAAAAGAAGAAGATGAAAGATAAAATTTTTGAGATGGAATTTTTTATTAAACTTCAATCGGAAGATATTGTTGAACTTAAAAATGAAAATACTGACTTAAGGTTCAAGATAAAAGATTTGGAGTCAAAGATTACAAAGTCAGAAGCTTCGAGTTCTAGAGTTGAGAAGGTGGTGGTGAATATGGATGTTGATGATGAGGAGAAGGTAGAGGAGGAGAAAGTAGGGGAGGAAGAAGAAGAAGAAGCAGTTGACTATGGGGATACTGATATTGATGAACATCCTGATGATTTTGGTTTTGGTGGTGATGATGGAGCAGGTGGTGATGCTGGTGGAGTTGCTGGAGGTGATGGTGGTTTGGATGCTGTGACTAGAGCTATCATTGTTTATACTCCTTCGAAGATTACTACAGATGTTGTTCCAGTTTCTTCTGTATCTTCTGATAGAGCTAGGGATTGTACTTCTGTTGAATTTGAAGATTTGGATGCAATAGAATATCCTGAAAGGATTCTTGAGTACTCCTTGCCTACATTTCTTGATTTGTTTAAAATGAATTCTAACATAGACTTGTAGAGAAATATTTTTGAAGTTCAACTTTATCAAGAGATAGAAGAAGGAGAGATTGTAGGTGATTATTCTATTCAAGATTATCAAGATTTACTTGATTTAAAATGAAGAGCTGTTGAATTTAAACATGATGAAGAAAATGTTTGAGGCTGGAAGTATGTCCAGAACAACTTTAGATCCAGTTAAAGTGAAGACAAATTTGGATTATTGGAAAGCATTTCAAGATAAGACAAAGTACATCATTGATCATTTACATTCATTCAAGATTATGAAAGAAGCTTTTGAAGACAAAGATCCAGAAAACCTAACTAAACAATCCAAGAAGTTCAAGATTGGATCTAAATCCAAAATGATTGGAAGGATTATTAGTTATGGTTATTTTCATAACATTTCAGGAAGCTTGATGGATAAAGGATGCTATGTAGTTAAAAGAATAGATGGATGTCAATATTTTGGCAAATCTACTGATTTGATGAGTCTACCTGCATTTGAATGTAAAGATCTTTCAAGATTGATGATGATAAAGCCTATTCAGACTCGACACAATGAAAGTTTTGAGAATCTGTTGAAGAAAGAAGCACGAATGGGATGGAGTTTGTGAACACCACAGTTCAGAGAAAGATTCAAAGATTATATGAAGCCTAAAGTCTTCAAGAGACCAAGACTAAGGAAGGTTGAACAAGATTGGAATCCATTCTTCAAATTTTGGTTTTATGATGATAGAACTTCTGAAGGTGTGATTGTATTGAAGCAGGATGATAATTGGAGAGTGATCCGGATGCTTGATCCTATTTGGATTGTAAACTGTTCAAAGGATGATGTGGATTTACTTAACACTGCTGAGATATATGCTGAAGAAGGATATCATGATGTTGGAGTAAGTTTCAAAGATATGGCAATTCAATTTCAAACCATTGCACGAATGTGTTTTACATTGGGTATTCATTCGGGATGCAATGTTATACGAGCGGTGGATAATGTGGTTGTTGAAGAGCTTGGAGAATCCAGTGGAGTAAATGATAAAGCTGCAGATAAAGTTGAAGGCAAAGATTGAAGACTTTGATAGCAAACATTTAGGGGGAGTTTGTTAGTACATGTTTGTAATTGTTTGCTATTCAATAGTTGTATTTATTTTGAGTTTAGAAAAAGGTTCGGCTATGGTTTGCCTAAGGTTCTTCTGGCCCACGAACCTTGGCATATTGGCGAACCTATTGGGTTGATATGTTCGGCGAACCTATAACCTGGCAAAGCTTCGGCGAACCTTTTGATCTGTTTTCATAGATTCGTCTAGCGAACCTAAGGGTTTGCCCAGCGAACCTTAGGGTTCGGCTGGCAAACCTTAGGTTCGGCTAGCAGAATAGGTTCGCTGGTCCAGTTTCTATAAATAGAAGTTTTGTTTGTAGAACTGGAAGAACTTTGGACAGAACTTCTAAGATTTTCTCTGTGTGAGAATTTTGTTTCTGAGTGATTTCTTGTAATCATTTGTTGATAATACAAGAGTTGATTATTGAATTGCTTGTGTTCTTTGATATTCTACATATTGACTATGGATTCCGCACGTTGTTCATAGTTAGTAGAACTTTGTATTCGATCCTGATCGGTTTCAACCAAACCAACATATTCAAGTGTTGTAATTCAAGTTTATTGTTTGTATACACTTGATTGGATATGAAGAATTCAGATTTGAGATATATTACAACGCTTTTCTTGATCCAAATCTATTTATAAACGGATTCCGCACATTTTTGATTGAATCGTAGAATTTCATGATCGATTCTTCAAATCTACACAAGACAGTATTGAAGCTGCTGATTAGGTGAATCTGATCAGGATCGAATCAAGAAGTTCTACGAACAGTCAAACACGTGCGGAATCCATGTTTAATCTCTAAAATATCAATGAAGAACAAGCAATTTCATAAACACCTTCTTGTATTAATCAACAAATGATTACAACTCTTTCACACATAAAGTTTCTCACACAGAGAATCACACTCAGGTTTTCTGAAGTTCTGTCAAAAGTTATGAAGAATTCAGAAAAACCTTCTATATATACAACACACTGACAGCCGAACCTATCTATAGCCGAACCTCTAGGTTCGCCGGCCGAAACTAGGTGCCAAACCTATAGGTTCGACGAACCTTACCAAGGTTATAGGTTCGCCGAACCTATCAGACTAATAGGTTCACCGAACCTGCCTAGGTTCGTGGGCCAAACGAACCTAAGCCAAACCTTTAGCCGAACCTCTACAAAACTTTAAATACTTTACAATTTTGAATAGCAAACTATTACAAATATGCACTAACAAACTCCCCCTTAATATTTGCTATCAAAAATCTTCTGTCTTTATCTTCAGCTTTGTCGTCTTCTTTGTCTTTGACTCCACTTGATTCACCAATTACCTTATCCACCGCTCGTATTACAACCGAACGAGGAATCTTCGCCAATCTCTCAGCTTCCAACTTGTCATCTCTCTCATCTCTTTCCTTCTGTACTTTCATCAACTCAACATAAAGATAGTTCACATCTTCCCAATTGCATCCTGAATGTATACCCAATGTGTAACACATTCTAGCAATGGTCTGAAACTGAACCGCCATGTCTTTGTAGCTTATCCCAACATCATGATACCCATCATCTGCATAAATCTCAGCCATATTGAGTAAATCAATGTCGTCCTTTGAACAGTTAACAATCCACACAGGATCTAATATCCCAATGACTCACCACTTGTCTTCTTGTTTCAATAGAATAACTGCTTCAGCTGTCTGTTCATCATAGAACTAGAATTTAAAATACGGATTCCAATTCTGTTCAATCATTCTCAGTCTTGGTCTTTTGAACACTGTCGGCTTTTCATATCCATGAATTTTATCTCTAACTTGTGGTGATAACAAACTCCATCCAGATCTTGCATCCTTCTTCAATAACCTCTCAAAAGTTTCATTGTGTTTTGTCTGGATAGGCTTGATCATCTTCAGTCTAGACAATGTCATGCATTCAAAAGATGGTAAACTCATCAAGTCTAAAGCTTTACCAAAATACTGACATCCACTTATTTGCTTCACCACATAGCATCCTTTATCAGCAAGACTTCCTGGAATATTGTGAAAGTAACCATAACTAACAATTCTTCCAATCATCTTCGACTTGGATCCAAGCTTAAAACTTTTGAATTGTTTAGTTTGGATGTCTTGAACTTTGTTGTCTATCACTTCAATCATTTGTTTTAAGATATATAAACGATCAACAATGTATTTTGTCTCCTCTTGATATTCTTTCCAGAAATCCATATTTGTCTTTTCTTTAACTTGAGACAATGTTGTCCTTGAAACACCACCAAGTTCAAAAATTTTCTTTAAAGTGTTCATTTTGTACAAGTCTTCATCAATTATATCCTCCTTCTCAAAATCAGATAAATTCAAGTCATCATCTTCCTCAAAATCAAAAACTTGATCAACATCAATATCAAACATATCATGAAAATCTTTTGCAGAGTAACCTCCAGCTATTTCATCTTCTTCTAGATCTTTATCAGTTGAAATCTCAACAATCACTCTCTGCAAGTCAATATTAGAATGTAGTTTAAACAAATCAAGAAATGTGGGCAAAGAGTAATCAATAATATTCTCAGGATTTTCTATTGTATCCAAATCTTCAAATTTAACATCACTACAATCTTTGGTCCTATCTGAAGAAACAACACTAACAGAAGTAGCTTCCAAATAAATCTTTGTCGGAAGATACAAAAAAATAGCTCCAGTCTATGAATTCAACTCACCAGACCCACTCTCACCACCAAGATCACCATCATCATCCTCATCATCATCATGAGCATTGAAGCTCGGATGTTCATCTTTATCAGAGTCATCATAATCTAACTTCTTTTCTTCTTCTTCATCATCATCCACATCAACAACTACCTTCTCAGCACCAGAATCAGAAGCTTTAACTTGAGAATCTTTATCCTTCAGCTCATCAATCTTTTGTCTTAAGTCACTATTTTGATTTTGCAGTTCTACAACATCAACATTTTGAATGTCAATCATGGATTCCAAAGCAACAATTCTTTCATTCAACACTTTCTTCTCAGCTATATCTTCCTCCCTCCATTTCATCAACTAAACAATCTGAGCTTTCATCTCATCTATCTCATTTGTACCAGAGGAGGAAGGTTGATCAACTTTAGCCTTTTCTTTCTCCATCTTATAAAGATCAAAATCCTTTTATAACATAGAGAGTCTCCTTCTTAGCTCAATATCATCATAATCAACAATGAAATTAATATCCCCTAAGTCATCCAAACTTTCAAATAAATCATCTTTGGAAGTAGAGGCTTGATGAAATGAAGTTTCTGGAAGTGAAGTAGTCACAGTAGTAGCATCAACAAAAGAAGGAATAAAGTTAGCTTCATTCACAAACTCAGGAGATTGCTCTAAGCCTCCTGGAACAGAAACAGAAACTGACACAGTAGAATATGAAGAAGTAACAGGAACAGTAGTAGGTGAAGATGAAATCACAGGAATAGAAGAATCAGAAACTGTAAAAGTCATAAAGGTGAAGATACAACGATCTTAGGACCTTTCGACTTCTTCTTTCCATATGGCCCTTTTGCCATTCTTTTCTTCTTCTTAGGCCTTGAAGATTCAGGCTCTTCAATAACAAAACTAGGATCCTCTCTCTCTCTTCCCTAGCCTCCTCAATTTGTTCTGGAACAAACCTTTTCCTCAGTCTCTTTACCATATGATTGCAAACCTGTACAGTCTCAAACTCAGACTCTATATCAGGTGACTCTTCACCTTCATCTTCACCAGCAGGTACATCTTGTTGCTCTGGCAACACAACTTGAACAGGTTCTTGTGAACTTGGTTCTTGAGAAGATTGATCTTGTTGTTGAGATCGGGAAGATTGACCAGTAGACTTCCTTGATTGTTGTCTTGGAGGAGGAGGTGGTGGTTGTGGTTGGTCATCATCATCACTAATAGCTTCAGTGTCAGAACCAGACTCTGCATGTCTCCATTCATCATCCTCAAGAGCTATGTAATTAGCCCTGGCACAGTGTCCAATCAATTCCTTCTCCAATATAGCATCTCCACTCCTCTGGTACATTCTGACCTGACCAGGACTAAAGTCAGTCATGTGTTTAAGCTTTAGCAAATCAGAAGCCTCTCTGGGCAGCATCAGCTCGGGCAATCTCTCATCGATCAACATCTGAACAAAGCGAGGATACATATAAAATCGATCCTTGGCTTTAATAAGGTTGTTAGACATGTAGCGGAATATCATAGCAGAGAAACGGTTTATTCAAGATCAATGCTACCATAGCCGATCTCATAAGATCCCTCAACTCATCAAAAGTCCCCTTCCTCATGCTGAGACAATGAAGCAATACACGTGCATGAAACTTGTATTGAAGAGGAAGTTTGCCCTTCTTGATTGATGTGACATTGTAAGCTCCAAAGTATATAATGCTCAGAAAGCACCCTTTGATGCACCTTTCTGGTATGAGTGTCATACCAACGGGCTCTCCTCCGAACTGTAACACACGTCGGATATCAGCCTCAGACACACGAATTGCTTGTCCAAGCACATTCGCCTCTATAACATAATCCTTATCAACAGAAATCAATGTTGCAGACTCCTAGAGGCTCTGAATGTGAGATCTATATATCTGGCAAGAATTGGAGATGGCATTGTAAATTCGAGATCTTCGCAGAAACTCGATCATCGGCCGAAAGTCTTTGCCATTCCTGGTTGTCGGATCTAGATATGCACATAAGTTGTGTTTATCTCCAAAGGTCAAATTCGCCATTTCTACAATCAGAAATAAAACAAAATTAGAAACAAAAATTAAAAAAATTTAAAAAATCAAAAATTTTCTAAGTATAGATCCCAGCGAACCTTCCCTGAGACGAACCTAATGCTAGACGAACCTAAGTCTTAGACGAACCTAAGTCTTAGACGAACCTGTTGTTAAGACAAACCTATTCATTTGAAAGAACCTTCTGATGAACGAACCAATTTGAATGAACGAACCTTCAATGAACGAACCTTCATTGAACGAACCTTCATATCAAACGAACCTGTTGGTCAAACGACCCTTGACCAATAAGGTTCGGTTCTCTTGAAATTCAGAGGTTCGCCACGAACCTATTAAATTCAGACGAACCTTCAAGGTTCGGAGAACGTTAGTTCATTCAGCGAACCTTGTTCATCCAGCGAATCTTTTCAATTTCAAAATCAAATTTCAAAATCTTTGAAATTTATTAAAACATTTATATCCCTAGGTTCAAAACTTCACGATGAACAACTTTAACAAAAGCAGTTTGTTCAGAACTTAAATTTTAATAGGTTTTAACTCAAACAAACACGTTCGACTTTAAAAATCCTAAAACCAGTCATTTCTCCTAATTTAGCCGGTCAAAATCAAAGATCTATACCTAAAATTGTTCACAAATCAAATCCGAGTCTAATGATGTAAAGCAAAAAGCTACGAAGGTCCAGAATCAAAATTCTAAAAATCGTTTCTTGCAGGTTCGTGAATGTCAAAATATGAAAGTGAAGAACCTCAAAGACGAACCTGGTTTATATATGAGCGAACCTATTGACCGAACCTTTCAGGCGAACCTCTCAGGCAAACCTTTTGGACGAACCTATCCCACGAACCTGTCCAACGAACTTAATCAACGAACCTGTCGAACGAACCTGTCCAACAAACCTATCCAACGAACCTGATGGACGAACCTTCTCACAAACCTATTTCAGGCGAACCTTTTGAGAAAATTTGATTTTTTATTTAAAATTTCAAAACAAAACCATTTTTAAATGTGTCAAAGTCAAACAAATAATCAAAAATTATTGATTTAACATCAGATAAAAAATAAAAATCTTTTTGTAAATTTTTTAAATTTTTAGAACAATTAAACTACAAATTTAACAAAACTAACTATACTAACAAAACAATTAAATCTTTTTGTTTGAGAAAGATCCAGACATGAGATCATATTGTTTTACAATTATCAACACATCTGATTAAATTAATGAATATACTTATTAGCAAATTACAAATCCAAGATGATTATCAGTATACTTATCCTTTTTAATTTTAATTTCTTAGTCAAAATATCAATTTAAACAAAATTATCAAATACCTTCTAATATCCATTTACTTGAACACATCCCCGGTTTGTGAATAACTAATCAAACATAAATGTTCTTGAAACATTACTTTAATTTTAACTAGCCTGATCATGCAAAAATAAAGCAGAATTTCTTTTTGAAAATAACAAAATAGAAAACAATTTGAATTTGTTCAAATTCATGGAATCAAGGTTGATACTTACGTATACTCAAATGATCCAGAAAATGAACCAAAAAATAATTTAAAATTAAGCTTTTAACAATCAGTTCGATATTTTCATATACGCAGAGATTGTCCAAATCTTAATCAGAACAAAGAAAACAAACTTGAATTGTTTAAAGCTATAACAATCAGGTCGATACGTAAGTATACGCAAAGAATGTTTCAGTTTTAAACTAAAATAAAAGAAAAACACAATTAGAATTTGTTTTGAAAATTAAACACATGATCAATCTTAGTCATTTGACTTTTTGTTCAAGAAACATTTTGTATGAAAAATTACCACTCTTTCATGACAAAATTAAGTACTGCATTCTAAGCATCTGTTTCTTATAAAGTATAATCAAACTTTTGTTTAAATTCATCTTAACTAAGTTATAAACCTACTAACACATCATACTTAGTACTTGTAACTGCTCTTTATGTTTAAGTTCTTAATGATACAGATATGCTTCCAATTACAAACAATGTACTATCATTTCCCACTTGGTCGAATCAATTTCTCAGAATTTTAATTTTTTAATTTTTTGTATTTTTGGTTTTTCAAATGTTTTTGTATTTTTTAAAATGAAAATTTTCTCCCCCTAAAAACTAAAACACAAAACAACAAAAATAAAATATCTGATGTTAATTCAATAAAAATGATTACGAAGGAAGTTGATTCTTAATTACGTCACCCATGACCCGAATTCCATTAAATTTGAGTAAATACTCAAAACGGTTTTTGTCAAAGGCCTTGGTGAGAAGGCTTGCTCTTTGCTCGTTGGTGTGTATCTTCACCACATCAATGAGTTTCTTTTCATAGCAATCGCGTATGAAATGAAACCGAATATCAATGTATTTGGATCGTGAATGATACACCGGATTCTTGGTTATAGCAATAGCATCCTCGTTGTCGACATGAATCGGGGTAGTCAGAAAATTTAAACTGTAATCTCTCATCTGTTGTTGTATCCACAAGACTTGGGAACAACAACTGGCAGCCGCTACATACTCAGCCTCACAGGTTGAAGTAGCAACAGATGTCTGCTTTTTGCACTGCCAAGAGACTAACCTCTCCCCTAAAAACTGTGCACCTCCAGTAGTGGACTTCGCATCAGTCTTGCATCCTCCATAGTCAGAATCACTATAAGTATTGAAGAAAAAGTTATCATCCTTAGGATACCACAGACCGGTGTCTGGTGTACCCTTCAGATAACGAAGAATCCTCTTAACTGCTATCAGATGTGACACCTTAGGTTTACATTGATAGCGAGCATAGATACTTGTAGCAAATACAATATCTGGCCTAGAGGCAGTCAAGTACATCAAGCTTCCGATCATTCCACGATATAAAGTAGCATCGATTAACTCCCCCTTAATATCAGGCTCAATCCCGTGATTGGGCTGAATGGGCGTGGAAACGGGTTTACAATCAAGCATGCTAAACCGTTTTAACACATCTTGAATGTATTTTGTCTGATGAATGAAGATTGCATCATCAGTCTGATCAATTTGTAAACCCAAGAAGAACTTGATGTCTAACATGGCACTCATTTTGAACTTCTCAATCATAACCTCCTTAAATTCCAAACACGGTTGTTCATCGGTAGATCCAAAGATGATATCATCTACATAGATCTGAACAAGGATAATATCCTTGCCCTTTTCCCGATAAAACAGTGTTTTGTCAATCTGACCCCTATTGAACCCATGTTCAATAAGGTGAGTTGAAAGTGTCTCATACTAGGCACGAGGAGCCTGATGTAGACCGTACAGTGCTTTGTCAAGGATATAAATCTGATCCCGGTGGATAGGATCCTCAAGCCCGGTGGCTGACAAACGTACACTGTTTCCTTCAACGACCCATAAAGGAATGCAGACTTGACATCCAACTGAAAAACTTTGAATTTCTTGTGGGCAGCAAAAGATAGAAATAATCGAATTGCTTCTAGCCGCGCCACAAGTGCAAACACTTCGTCGTAATCAATTCCTTCGACCTGTTTGAATCCTTAAACAACTAAACGTGCTTTGTTCCGAACAAGCACGCCTCTATCATCTCTCTTGCACTTTAACACCCATCTGGTGCCAATTTTCTTTTCTCCCTTTGGCAAATCCACTAAATGCCACACACCCAGCTTCTGAAACTGATTCAGCTCCTTTTGCATGGCCTCCACCCAGGCTGGCTCACGCAGTGCTTCAGTAACAAATTTTGGCTCAATCTGAGAAATGAATGCAGAATGCATCCATAACTCTTGAGTTCCGTGATTTCTCTCCAACTCAACGTACAAACTCTCCTCTGTTGTAACTTGACGTCTTGTCTGTACTCCAGTAGATGGATTTCCAATGATCTGCTCCACAGGATGATTCACATGGACTCTCGTAACTGGCACTTGCGGAACTCCAACATTATGATCAAGATTTGTGATATTCTGATCAACATCTTGATCATGAGAAACAACATCTTCAAATACATCCTGATCATCATCAGATGAAAAATCATCATTCATTGCTCCTGAAGTGCCTTCCTCTATTGGATGATTATCTTCAGCTTGATGAGAAACACCTTGATCATCAGAATTCTGCAAATCATATAACATCTGCAAGGTTATTTCATCATCAGTAACATTAGGAGACAAGTTAAAAGACTCAAAAAGTTTATCATAATCAAAAAGCCAATTTGGACCTTTACCTTCAGATATAGGTGTATGTCTATGAACATCCACATTATACCGTAGTTCCACAACACCCGTACGTTTGTTAAACACACGTTTATTGGGCAGGCTGTAGCCAAGAAAGAAACCTTCTTCAACCTTAGAGTTGAATTCAGCATCTCTCTTAAGCATGGTACAAGGAGCCCCGAAAGATTCCAAGTGTTCCAAATTAGGTTTTCGATTTTGAAGCGGTTCATAGAAAGTCTTATTATGTCTTTTCACAATTAACACTCTGTTAAGAGTAAAACAGGCGGTCGCTACGGCTTCACTCCAGAATGTAATGGGGAGCTTAGAATCAGCGAGCATAGTTCTAGCAGACTCAATAAATGTCTGGTTCTTTCTCTCAGCTACACCGTTCATCTGTGGTTCATATGATGCACTGATGTCACACCCCGAGCCGGCGGGGTTGGATCGAAGTCCCCGTCGGGCGGAAGGTTCTCGGGGCGCGATATCGTGAGTGATAATCATGGTGACCAGATTGTTTACATAGCATCAAAGTGTAAGAATAACTAAAGCACAATCAAACATATAACTAGGATTACAAAGTTAAATTACAACATCAATGTTCTGCAATTTAACTAAGTAAACCTATCAAAAAAATTCCAATGTTTCTATCTTGTATCTGTACGAAATATCAAAAGTGATGCGTATTATCAACAAAAGATGTGCTTCCAAAATCAACTAGGTCCTCTATATAGGCCACCTAGCATGCAATCCAATAGCCTTAGCTTAACCCTGTTCTTCACCTGAGAAAGCATGTAAGAAAACAAAGTCAACACAACGGTTGGTGAGTTCATGTAGTTTTAGTATTTGTAAAATAGCTTTTGCAAACCTCTTCGGTAAAACCTTAACCTCATTAACAACACCTGTATCATCCAACTCGGTATGCTTATATATAGGTCATACCCCTAAGTCGAGCCTACGACCCGTCCAGACGCCGTCCCACCACATACTAAGTTGCATAGGACATTGCTATTAATGATAATTAAGCATTTTACCTACCATTCAATTCATTCTTCATCATAGATTTAGTTTACTGTTTCAAAGTTTATAAGTCTATAGCATTTGTATGTATTAGTTTCAATATGAGTTTAACAAACATCGTGTTTAAAAGTTTATGTTATTGACCCAAAAGCATTCATGTTTCCCCCTAGGTAACGGCCTTAATCTCATTAACACCACCTGTATCATCCAACTCGGTATGCTTATATATAGGGCATACCCCTGAGTCGAGCCTACGACCCGCCTAGACGCTGTCCCACCACATACTAAGTCGCATAGGACATTGTTGTTAATGATAATTATGCGTCTTACCTACCATCCATTTCGTTTATAGCTTTAGCATTTCGTTAAGTTTACAACATGAGTGGAAAATGAGGAATCACTGTATGGCAAGCACTGAGAGGCCATCAGTATACTCCTCAGAATCCCAACTATGTAGAACACCCGTTTGGCAAGCACTGAGAGGCCAAACGACCTGATCTACAATAGTCCTAGCTACCAGAACACCCCTTGACAAGCACTGAGAGGCCAGTTGGTCCATTCTAAATAGCCAATAGCTTTAGCATTAAGTTTAAGTTTATAGCATGAGTGAACATTGAGGAATCACTGTATGGCAAGCACTGAGAGGCCATCAGTCTACTCCTCAAGTCATGACTATGAAGGTCACCCTATGGCAAGCACTGAGAGGCCGACGGTCTGTTCCTTCAAGTCCCAACTATGAAGAACACCCCATGGCAAGCACTGAGAGGCCAATTTGGTATGTTCAACCATAGTTGATAGTTTTAGCATTCAAAGCATATAAGCATATAAGTGTTTAGAGCATCCGTAGTTTTAAGCAATTAGTATGTATGTATGTAGCATCATCATAGAATCGTAAGCTTGTAGCATCAATTTGTAGTTTTAGCATATGGTGTTAGCTTGTAGCATTAGCATTTAGTATTTGAATGTAGCATTAGCATCTGGTGTTAGCATGTAGCATTAGTATTTATTACTAGCATGTAGCATTAGAATTTAGTATTAGCATGTAGCATTAGCATATAGCATTAGCATTTAGCATTAGCATATAGTATTAGCATTTAGTATTAGCATGTAGCACTATCATTTAGCATTAGCATTTAGTATTTGCATATAATGTGAGCAGGTAATTCACAGCATAAGCATCAAGTATATGGTTTAAGCTTCTAGTTTGTAACATAAGCATTAAGCATCAGGTTTAAGCATCTAGTTTATAGCGTAAGCATCACGTTTAAGCATCAAGTATATAGCTTTTCAAAAAAAATAGTTTCCAAACATAAGCTTTATCATAAGTACTATAATTATGTTTAAAAGCATTAAATAACATTTCAATAATTTCTTAAAATGTTTAACATGCTTCTCAGTCCCGAAGTAAAACAAATAAGTTTGAAAAGAGACAAATGAACTTACCTTGCGTTTGAAGGGGTTGACTATGTAAAGACAAGAATACGCACACTCTTTGTTTGCACTTGTTGTAATGTTCACGATCCTGTATTGATTTCATAGTGTTCGCAACTTATAAGAACAAGTTGTAATATTTCGTGTTTATGTTGGTGTTAGCCTAAAGTAGGCTAACACTTATGAGTCTCGGTTCTCATTCGGCCCTAAGTTATTTGTTATAGAGGTCAGTGTCACTTAACCCCATTTAGTTTGATGTTAACTTTCTTGTTCATTTGATTTGATCATTATCCGCATTCGCAAATATTTTGAAAAACAAAGCCTTAGACTTTAGGAAATTCGTTAGTTTCAAAACATAATTGCCTTAGTAGTTTTAAGTTGTAAACCCCAAGCCAATTGTACTAAGATTCGTTAATCCAGTTGCTTGCCCCATTTCAACTCATGTGGCTCGAATGCACTTTATCTTGGGTCGGTTAAATGGGTTTAAACCAATTGAGATGTTTGGGCCGGTTACTAAATTGGGCCCAACGAAGTTAAATGGCCTCATGATATGAACTAGTGTTTTCGATTGGGCCAATTGACAATGGGCCGAGTAAAATGATGTGGACCGAGAACAACGAATGTGGGCTGAATAAAAGGAGTGAATTGGGCCAACTAAGGTGGATCAAGATGGTCACATGGTCCGTAAAGTTTTCTTAGTCACGTGAACTACTTGGGCCGCAAGAGATGTAGGCCGAGTATCACCAATGTGGGCTGAGGGATTTGGGCCGGACAACCTTAATGACCATCGCATAAAATAGCATTAAACTGATTTGGGAAAAAATGGTGCTGCAAACCAGCGAACCTATCAACTAGAAGCCCTAAGGTTCGGCTTCCATGAAGGCTAGGTTCGCCCAAATAGGGTAGGGTTCGGCTGTATGTTTAGAACCAGTAAGGTTTGGCTACAATGTGCACTAACCCAAGGTTCGTCCATGGCTTCAAGTTCACAGGTTCGCGACAAACAGGAGGGTTCGCTTGGGGATTGGAAGGTTCGGCACCTGATGGTTCATGGGTTTGCATGCCTAGGTTTGGCTGAAGAGTAAAGGGTTCGGCTGGGCTTGGGTTCGCACGTCAGGTTGGACATCAAGGGTTCGGCACTGGGTAGTATAAGGTTCGTTGGGCTGAGAGATGGCCAAGCAGGTTCGGCTAAAGAAGGTTCGTAGCCCCTAGGTTCGTGAAGAAGACCTGCAGGTTCGACCATTGAAGCTTGTAGCCGAAGGTTCGGCTGAGTCTTCACCATTCCCACGAACCTGTGGGTAGCTCCATCATCCTCATAGATCTGTGAGATTTCGAAGGTTCCCATGATTCACACCTGGTTCTATTACACTCGTGAAGCTTGAAGGAAGGTTGAGATCAAATGGTTTAAGGTTTTAAACCGGTTGCATATTAAAGGTGGGTAAAACCCTATTTTTCCGAATCTTTGAAGCTTCATACCTTAGTTTTGGCTTGACCGAAATTCCAATCGTCTGTACTTCTTGGTAGAGGATGACGAGAGCTTCGCGTGGACACCAAGAACACCAAATTTCGTTGAGATTCGAGCTCGATCTTGAAGGTTGAAGATGAGATCTTAGTGAGAGAGAGAGAGATGACGCGAATGAGAGCTAGAGAGAGAGATGTGTAAAAATGAAAGAAAAGTGTTCTTTCAACGTTTATATACCCCGAGGGTATTTGTGTTCCTTTCGGTTGCTCGGTTTTCGTCTCCGTTGCGTTTCCAGATCGTAACGCGTGTAATTTCGTAATTTAAATAAAAGACTTATTTTGAAATGGTTGGAAGTTGTTTATTTCTAATAATGTGTTTAAATATTATTTTCTTGAATTATCTGTCGTAAATTATTATTTTTACGCGTTTCATTATTTATTCGCGTATTTTGCTTTACGCGCCTTAAATTAAAATAGTTTCGTTTTATTTTATTTCTGATGAGTTTCAAAATTGTAAAACAGGAAATATTATATTTCCTTAAATTTATTTTCGTTCGATTCATCTTCGTTTTCGTTTCGTCTTAAAAAACGTCACTTACGCGTGTTTTCGTACAGAGCGCTAACTGTACGAACACGACCGTACGTTTCACTTTCTGATTTTGTTTTCTACTTTTCAGTCATCATTTCAGATCATTAAACTTTCAGATCTATTCGTACAGATCGTCACATGTACGAATAATTCGTCGGTTTAACATTCTGTAACAGCAACCATTATAGTTTTGTTCTGTTTATCCTCACATACGTTTAAACCTAATAATATAAAATCAAACATGTGTATATCTGTTTATTGTTGTCTGATGTGTTTCTGACTGTTTAAACCATAAGGTTTAAATCAGAATTTCAGAAACATCGTGTAATAGTTTATGTTTAGCATCGAATGTTAATAGCTTCTAAGTATTTTTCCTCGATTGTATCTGAGTTACTGTACAGATTACTGTTCCGGTAACGATTCCGGCACAGATGTTACAACTGAATTGCTGCTGAATGCCCTTTGAATCACAAAATTCTTCCATGTGTTGATTCTTAAACTCTGTCCCATTGTCTGAACGAACTCGCCTTACTCTTAACTTGTACAATGTCTCCAACCTATTCACCAACAAAACAAAATTTTCATAAGTCTCTGATTTAAACTTTAAGAACATGACCCATGAAAATCTAGAAAAATCATCAGTCACCACAAAACAGTATGATTCACCACCAATACTTTTCACATTGATAGGTCCAAACAAATCGATGTGAAGAAGCTCAAGTGGTTTATCAATAGAAAACACTGTTTTTGTTTTATGGATCCTCCTATTCTGTTTACCCTACACCCTCAACCAAATTATTGTGTACTAAATGATTCATCTTCCTGATATGTATGTGACCCATCCGTCTGTGCCAAGACCTCGTATCCTGCTCGGTTGCCTTCGACACCAGACACATCTCTACCTTGTTTACCGTCTCTGCCTTAGCCATGTCCAAAACATATAAATCCTTACTCCTGTCTGCAGTCATCAGAATCCAATCTTCAGGAATCTGAATTCCTTGTTGAAGCACATAACATTTCTTGTCATCAAACAACACTTTATAACCTTTGTCACAAATCTGTGACAAACTCTAAAGATTGTTAGTTAACTCCTTGCAATAATTCACGTTGTCAAAGGAAACTTTACCATTAGTCAAACTACCACACCTGGTAATCTGACCACCTTTGTCACATGTAAAATTAACATAACATCCATTCATTTGCCTGAACTCTTTCAACAAACCTAATTCTCCTGTCATGTGTCGTGAGCATCCACTATCAACAATCCATCGACTGTTGATCTGGCCCATGAATGCCACCAGCACAACAAATTAAAAATTTTGATCAGAATCAAAAGGGATGACTCCCGCCATTCCGGCGTTGAGTCTCCCTGAATAGCCTCCTGCCATTCGGTTTTGATGTACTGCTTGAAAACCAATCTTCCAAGCATTCATCCTTTTTCACAAAATATTTATCATCTGACTTGTGCCTGAATTTCCAAAAAGAGTTCGAATTAATATTTTGTTTTGAAAATTGTCACAGAAATCATCATCAGATGATGATGCCATTTTTACCAACTTTTTGACATGTTGTTTATTATCAAAAAATTTCTTTTTCTAGATTCTTTTCTTCTTTAACCCAGACACATTCATGATCAAATTTCCTGAGAACTCTCATTTCCTCCTCACTAGGCTTCACTTTCCTTGGACTCCCACCAGATTGTATCACCCGACTGTCATTTACAGAACTTTTCCTGATCTTATGATTTGGACAATTTGTTGAAATATGTCCTTTTCCACCACAAGTAAAACACTGTCGTGTTTCTCGTGGAGTAAAAGAATGAAATCCGTGGCAAGTATCCAAATCACAATCAGCAATCACATGACCCAATCTCCCACATCTGTAGCATTTCCTTTGTGAAATACTCTTTGGTTTTGATTCATCACAACTTTTAGATGAACCCAAAGATTTAGATACAATAGATGGAGATGAAACATTTTGCCACTAACCAGTGGTTTTTATCTTGAAATTATTTTGAGATTGATAAAGCTTTGATTTTCCTTTGTTTCCAGCCCCAATTTGATTAACCTTGTCAACCACCTTGACAAACTTCTTATCAACCTTTTCAGAAAACCCCTTTTGTTTTTGAAAAACACTACTCGAACCTCCTTTCTGTGTAGTGGAATACTTGACAAACACAGTTGGTTTAAGAGTGGAGGAAGTTTTGACTTTTAATCCTGATTTGGAAACAACATTTTGTTTGATCACTGCTTTCTCGGCTGATTTTATTTCAGACTTTGATTTCTGAAAATTTGGACTCTTCTTCTCTACATTATTAACTTGATGACCAATCATTCTCAGAATATCAGCTGGAAATTCTGAATCTGTGATGTGCACGATAATAGGAGCATCATAATCAACAAACTCACTATCATGAGATGATGAACTTCCCTCATTCTCAGTTACATGGTTAGACACAATCTTCTTTAATGAAGCCGGATTCACTTCCAAATCCGGATCAAGTTGTGGTCTTGATACATAACTGGGAGGATGTGGCACAGCATGAAAACCAATTCCAAAAGTATCATGCGAAGATCTTTGCATGGCCGCAAAGTAATTGATGACATAAGTTATATTTTGGTAATTTTCAAGCTTGCCCTTGTGTAACTCAGCTTCAGGTTTAGGTGCTGATAATTGCACCTTTAACTTCTGAACTGATTCAAGATGCACAGACACAGCATGGTTATTTTGTAAAACTTTGATTTTCATATCTTCGTTTTCTTTACCAAGATCGATTATCTTCTTATCAAAAGATTTTTCTCTTAAAATCAGCTTCTTATTAGCTTCTGTGCTCTCCATCAGTTCAGCTGTTAGCTGAGCATTCATCTCCTTCAATTCATCAATCATCTCAAGTAAATCCTCATTTACCTCATCCACTTTCTCCTTGCCTTTTCCAGAGTCTTCTTCCATCGAAGCCATAAACGCACCCATCAGTTCATTGTACTGCTTCCCCTAGTCATAGCCCTCATCAGCTTGACTCAAGAGCTTTAGATGAATCATCTGATTTTTCTTTCTTTTTCTGGAAAGTATCTTGTGGCTTGAACGGATTTAGATTCCCTTGTTTCTTTGGGTTCTTGCATTCTCTGGCAAAGTGACCATGCTCACCACAATTATAACACTGAGTAGACTTTGGATTGAATCCAAATTTGGTGTTGCGATCGAAAGTGAATTTCTTGCCTGTCTTCTTCCCATACCGATTGATTCTTCGGATAACACTCGCCAGTGCCCATGGTGTATCGATTAGTTCCATTTCATCATCGTCGATTTGTGCATAGTCTTCAAATGTCAGATTTGCATTTCCAATCCTTCCTGCAACTTGTTCATCGTATGCACTGACAACACAAGATAGAATAGACATATGATCCTTAAAAGCTTCAACAGTAACTTTTTCCAGATTGGTAGTATTGAGCTGAACAGGAGGTGATATCGGGTCAGACTTTTTCTCGTTGTTAGAATAGGATGAACTAGAACTTGTGGATGAAGTAGGAACATGAGTACTATTAGAAGTACTAGACACAAATGCAGTCTGAATTTTGGCAGATGAAGCAGGCGGTGTAACTACAGAACCACCATATAATGAAGGATCTTGTGTAACATTCACTCGTTGTGCTTTCCTTTTATCCTTCATCTCTTGTTCCTCAAGCTTTTGAACAAATTATACCAAGGTTAGTCCTGGTAAATTCTCTCTTAAGATCAACACTAAAGAGTTCCACTTGTCTGGTAAAGCATCAGCAAGACAATCAATCTTCTCATCTTCAGAAAATTCGATGCCACACTTTCTCACTTCTGTTAGCAGATATCTGTATCTTGTGATTAAAGCTTCTAGACTTTCATTTCCTATGAAGTTGAAGTTTTCAAATTCTTTACGAATGTCTGTAGCTTTCATCTTCTTCAGATTTGTATTACCTTCAAATCTAGCTTTCAAGGCATTCCAAAGACCATAAGAAGTCTTGTGCTCATCAAATTGATGTGATATTTGATTTGGAATAGCCTGACTAAGCATCCAGTAAGCCTTTTTCTCTGAATCATACTTCTTACGCTCATCGACATCTAGTCTCTCTAAAAGTTGACATAAATCAGTTCCCACAACTTTAGGTCTTTCATATGGAGATAGAATCCTCTCCCAGAGATTAGTGTCTGTGCCATTAAGATGAGTTTCAAAGCGACCCTTCCAATTGTCATAATCAGCCAAATCTAACAACTTTGGCACCTTGTTGGTACTTCCCACTTCTGTTTCACTAATTAAAATGCTCTGGATCTTAGAATTCTGAATAGCCATTGCTGCATACATCTCTGACATGATTTCAAGTTTTTAATCAGCGAACCTCTTCAAAAAAATCACTTGCCGAACCTTTTCAAATAGGCGAACCTTCAATCAAACAAACGAACCTAGAGTAGCGAACCTTAACCTCAAGAACCTAACGAACCTTTAAACAAGCGAACCTTGAGATAAACGAACCCTGAGACAAGCGAACCTTGAACCAGACGAATCTCTGCTAATATAGCAACGAACCTTCAGATGAACTATCACACGAACCTTGCAATCCAGACGAACCTTGAATGAACCTTAGACGAACCTTGGACGAACCTCTTCAGAAAACACAAACGAACCTCAGAAAAACTTCTTGAACAGCGAACCTCTTGTTCAGCTATCCACAGGTTCGTCTCACGAACCTGTACAGCAAAATTCAAAAATTTTGGAGGGAAACCTTCAAAAACTTTGAAAAAATCTTTCTGAATCTTCAAAATAACACCACCAAATCATGAATTGTTGTAATTCAACAACAATTGATGATAAAATCAAACTCAAACAGCAATCAATCAACAAGAAAAAAAGAAATTTGAGCCATAATTGATCTTCTAGTCTTCAAAACCTTCAAATCACTTGAATTCTTTGATAAACTTGTGTAGAACCTCACCAAATGCTCTGATATCACTATTGATTTGGTGAATCTAATCAGGATCGAATCAAGATGTTCTACGAACTATCAAACACATGCGGAATCCATGTTTAATCTAAAATATCAATGAAGAACAAGCAATTTCATAAACACCTTCTTGTATTAATCAATAAATTATTACAACTCTTTCACACAAAGTTTCTCACACAGAGAATCACATTCAGGTTTTCTGAAGTTCTGTCAAAAGTTATGAAGAATTCAGACAAACCTTTTATATATACAACACACTAACAGCCGAACCTATTTATAGCCGAACCTCTAGGTTCGCCAGCCGAACCTGAAGGTTCGTTGGGCGAGCCTAGGTGCCAAACCTATAGGTTCGCCGAACCTTACCAAGGTTATAGGTTCGCCGAACCTATCAGACTAATAGGTTCGCCAAACCTGCCTTGGTTCGTGGGCCAGACGAACCTAAGCCAAACCTTTAGCCGAACCTTTACCAAACTTTAAATACTTTACAATTTTGAATAGCAAACTATTACAAATATGCACTAACAGAAGCACCACAGCATACTACAAAATCATCTATTCCATCTGGAAGGGATAAAATAAGAGCGCTACAAAGTTTCTGTTTGAGAAGATGAAATGCGGCTTCTTTTTAATAACTCCAGTGATACTTCTTGTCTTTGTGAGATAAACTATGAGTATGTGACAATCCGACATTCCGGAATAACTCTGTTAACTCAAGATTAACCGAAATGACACAAAATTTAATAAAAACAACCTACAAGGGTTAGAATTGAACAAAACAAGTTATAAACACCACAATTATAAGGGTTAAGTTTGTAATTAGGATAAAATGCAAAATTTTGACTTTGGAAGTCAAAATTCGGCCAAAAATCAATTGGAATTCGAATTCCACATCAATAATCGGTTACTACTGAATTAAATCATCCATAATGATCACATCAATGATAATTTATAGTTATCATACGTTATGAACATGTAAATCATCGAATTAAACTCATATGAGCTTGAAAACTCATAACCGTCATTAGTAATTATCAAAAACACATAATTTGTATTGAACCGATCAAATTGAAACCCCATAAACCTTATTCGGCCTCTTTAGCACCTGCTACGAACCATAATTCGAAGAGAAACAGTGTGAAGATACGAATTGAAGTGGAGGTTGGCCGAAAATCAAGCTTCAAGTCGATTTACATCCATTCGAAGATAAACAAGGTAAATATTCACTCCTACACAATCTAAATGGGCCAAATAAACATAGTCATATGATAATTGTGGCTTCTAAGATCGAATTGTACGATATCTAGTTCTAGGGTTCATCATTGAAACCGATTTGGGGGTTTTCGAACAAACGAGTTAAGAAATCAAATTCATATATGTAGACAGTTTCGAAATAGTATTTTAAACGAAAACCATATGTTAATTTTATCAAGCAACAAAGAATCATGAGAACTCGAATTCTAGGGTTCTTGAGGAAGAAGGAATTGGTGGGGGTTTTCACTCAAATGTATTTTAGAATCAAATTAAGTCCTACCAGTAGTTTCATGAAGTTTCATTGAACAAATCCCTATATTCTTTGCACCTAACAATAACGAATTGTTCACGATCGAGTTCTAGGGTTCTTAGTCACAAACGAATTGGGGGTTTCGATTTAAACGAGTTTTATAACCAAATTAAAGTTCACAGAGAGTTTCGGAATTCATTGATTATGGAAAATCCTTTATCAATTTCTGAATATGTTAATAAATTGAGTGATTTCTAATTCTAGGGTTTATGGGTAAAATTAATTGGGGTTTTTGGATCATGCAAGCATGAAAATTCAATTAAATGTTACAGATAATTTCAAAATCATTGTTTAATGAAAACCATACGATTTTATTGATTAACATAAACGAATTTGATCAAATTAAACTGTTGGTGTTGACATCCACGTTCAAAACTTGGGATGATCGAATTAACACACTTCGAGTGGATGGATTATCAAATTAGAGACGTGGTTGAACTCGGTTGGGTTCCACGAACCAAATCCCCATGGTTATAGGATTAATAATGAGCCGATCATGGGTCAATTGGAGCCATTTGGGTTCGGTGGGTTAATCAAGGGAAACCAGTCGACCTGAACTTAAAATAATTAACTTCGGAGTTCAGTTGCGATACCCTAGCAGGCCGGATTGATAGTGTGCGTGTGGTTAGTGTGGAGGCTCGCGGGTGCGAACCCAGGGATCTCCGGTTTTTGATAAAAACACTATTTTTTTAGTATTTTGGTAATAAATCGCTCATACTAACTCCGATTTAATCCATTTCAATTTCGTTTCTACCAGAATTTAATTTCAAACGTAATATAGCAATAAAATTTATATTTTAACTCGAAAACATAATAGCGTATAATTATGCGTATTTAAATAAAATCTTATACGGCTATATGAGTTAATTAAACGAATTTAAAGGCACATGTACCTATATATGCACACTTCTAACACTCTAACATACGTGTGTTGACACGTATGTGAGTTCAAGCACAAAACGACATTTCAAATAACGAAACGTTATCGTAAATACACAGATTATTCGTAGAAGGTTGTCTACGCGAAGTCACATGCATTTGATCATTCTAATTACATTCACAGGTGCGTACACGGCCCCTATTCTTATTTTAACTGTTTTGGGGGAGAAAACATGTGCAACAAACATTTTAGATACATATCACTTGCATGAGTTAGCTATTTACGATAAGTGCGAACATAGCATTACAAGTCCTTACATATCGAACCGTTTAGTTTGTCGTAGTGCAAAGCGTGGTAGTTGAAGATAGATCTATTGGGTTCGACAAACCTCACTTGGTAGATGGGATCTACGCAGGTGTTTGACTAGCCAAAACACATTACTATTGTTTGTACTGGACAATAGTGGAAAGGCAACCAACATTCAAACAGTCAGCTTCGGTGTCGACCGCTTATGTAAATAGTACAATGACTAGCTATCATGACTATGCAATGTGTGATTATGTGATCTGCTAACATTATATACAAACAGCTTGTTCAAACAATTGATTCAAACATTTGTGATTATTCATACTGTTAGTACATATTTGTAATTGTTTGCTATTCAAAAGATGTATTTATTTTGAGTTTAGATAAAGGTTCGGCAAAAGATTGCCTAAGGTTCATCTGGCCCACGAATCTTGGCATGTTGGCGAACCTATTGGGTAGATAGGTTCGGCGAACCTATAACCTTGAGAAGGTTCGGCGAACCTTTTGGTAGGTTTACATAGGTTCGTCTAACGAACCTAAGGGTTCGCCCAGCAAACCTTTGGGTTCGGCTGGCAAACCTAAGGTTCGGCTACCTATAATAGGTTCGCTGGTTCTGTTTCTATAAATAGAAGGTTTGTTTATATAACAGATAGAACTCTTGACAGATTGCTAGAAACTTTCTGTATTTTCTTTGTGTGAGAATTGTATTTCTGATTGAGATCTTGTAATCGTTTGTTGATAATACAAGAGTTCATTATTGAATTGCTTGTGTTCTTTGTATTTCTACATATTGACTATGGATTCCGCACGTAGTTGATAGTTCGTAGGACTTCGTATTCGATCCTGATCGGTTTTAACCAAACCAACAGTGGTATCAGAGAGTTTGGTTGAGGTTCTACACTACAATTTCAAAGAAATCAAGCAATTGAAGATTTGTAGACATTTGATGGATTCAATTTTTTCTTCTTGATTGATTTTCTGGTGATTTGAGAATGTTTTTATCATCAATTGTTGTTAAATTACGACAATTGAAGTTTTGGAGGTGTTTTGGTAGAGATTTGGAAGGATTTTTTGAAGTTTTGGAAGGTTTCCCACCCAAAATTTTCAAAATCTGCGCTACAGGTTCGTGGGACGAACCTGTGACTTGCTGAACACAAAGGTTCGCTGGTAGAAGGTTTTTCAGAGGGTTCGTTTGATAGTTCGCTGAAGGTTCGGCAGAGGTTCGGCAAGAGTTCGGCTAACGTTCGGCAAAGGTTCTGTCAAGGTTCGGCAAGTTTGGGTGATAGTTCATCAAAGGTTCGCTGCTTACTGTTCATAGTTCGGCTGAGGGTTCGCTTGAACTAAAGGTTCGCCGGTTTCTTGGTTCGTCTGTGTAAAGGTTCGTGAGTTTCAAGGTTCGCTGCTCAAAGATTCGCTGCTCAAAAGACAAAATTTAGTCCATAGGTTCGTCTGAGGTTCGTCTGTAGGTTCGGCTAAGACAAAATTTTGTCTGAAGGTTCGGCTGAGGTTCGTTTGAGGTTCGGCTAGTGATAATTTTGAAAAGGTTCGCTGTTAATCAACTCAGAAATTATGTCTGACATGTATGTGGCGATGGCAAGCCAGAATTCCAAACTTCAGAGCATTTTAATCAGTGAGAATGAAGTGGGTAGTACAAATAAAGTGCCAAAGCTATTGGATTTAGCTGATTATGACAGTTGGAAAGGACGATTTGAGACTCATCTAAATGGCACAGATACAAACTTATGGGAAAGAATCTTATCTCCTTATGAGAGACCAAAGGTAGTTGGTACTGATTTGTTTCAACTCTTGGAAAGATTGGATGTAGATGAAAGGAAAAAGTATGACTCAGAGAAGAAAGCTTATTGGTTATTGAGTCAAGCCATTTCCAATCAAATTTTGCATCAGTTTGATGAACACAAGACTGCTTACAGTCTTTGGAATGCATTAAAGGCCAGAGTTGAAGGCAACACAAATCTGAAGAAAATGAAGGCTACTGACATCAGAAAGGAGTTTGAAAATTTTAACATTACCGGAAATGAAACTCTAGATGCCTTAATTACCAGCTACAGACACTTGTTGACTGAAGTGAGGAAATATGGCATTGAGTATTCAGAGGATGAGAAGATTGAGTGTTTGGCTGATGCACTACCTGATAAATGGAATTCTTTGGTGCTTATATTGAGAGAAAACCTACCTGGATTGACATTGGTAGAGTTTATTCAGAAACTGGAGGAACAAGAAATGAAGGACAAACGTAAAGCGAGACGGATAAATGTCACACAAGATCCTTCCTTATATGGTGATTCAGTTGCTACACCTCCTGCAGCATCTGCGAAGATACAGACTGCTTTCGTGTCTAAAACTTCTGAAACTACTCAGAGTTCTTCGGTGTCATCAAGTTCTAGTTCACATTGTCCTGTCAATGAGAAAAAGTCTGAGTCTACACCATCTCTAGTACAGCTTAACACTACAAATTTGGGAAAAGTGACAGTTGAAGCAGTTAAAGACCATATGTCTATTTTGTCGTGTGTGGTAAGTGCTTACGATGAACAAGTGGCTGGAAGAATTGGAAATGCAAATCTTACTTTTGAAGATTATGCACAAATTGATGAAGATGAGATGGAATTGATAGACACACAGTGGGCTTTGGCGAGTGTTATTTGCAGAATTAATAGATATGAGAAGAAGACTGGGAAGAAATTCACTTTTGACTGGAACACAAAGTTTGGATTCAATCCAAAATCTACCCAATGTTATAACTGTGGTGAACATGGTCATTTGGCAAGAGAGTGCAAGAATCCCAAGAAGCAGGGAAATCTGAATCCATTCAAGCCTAAGGAAGATTATCAGAAAAAGAAAGAGAAATCTGAAGAATCATCTTCTAAAGCACTTGTAAGTCAAGCTGATGAGGGCTATGACTGGGGAAAACAATATGAAGATCATATGGGTGCTTTTTTGGCTTCATTGGAAGAAGAATCTAGCAAAGGAAAGGAGAAGGTTGATGAAGTGAATGAGGCACATAATGATCTGCTTGAGATGATTGATAGACTGAAAGAGATGAACTCTCAGTTAACTTCTGATTTGAGAGAATGCACAGAAGCTAACAAAAAGTTGATTTCAAAAGGAAAAGCATTTGACAAAAAGATAATTGATCTTGCTAAGGAAAACAAATATTTGAAAATCAAGGTTTTACAGAATAATCATGTTGTTTCTGTGCATTTGGATTCAGTTCAGAAGTTGAAAGTAGAGTTATCAGCTGCAAAATCTGAAGCTGAGTTGAACAAAGCCAAGCTTGAAAACTAGCAGAATTCATCATATGTCATTGATTACTTTGCGGCTATGCAAAGATTTTCCCGTGATAATTCTGGTATTGGTTTTCATGCTGTGCCAAATCCTCAAAGTTATGTATCAAGACCACAATTTGTTCCAGAATTGGAAGTTAATCCAGTTTCTTTAAAGGAAAGTGTGTCTGATCAAGTGTCTGAGGATATGGAAAGTTCATCATCTCATGAGAGTGAATTTGTTGATAATGATGCTCCTATCATCGAGGACATCACTGATTGGTCATTAACAAGCTAAAAATGTTGAAAAGATGAGTTTAGTTTTCCAGAAACCAAAATCTAAAGTAAAATCAGCTAGGAAAACAGTGGCTAAGCAAAAGTCTGTTTTCAAACCAAATCTAAAAGTCAAGACTAATTCTACTCTAAAGCCAATTGTGTTTGTTGAGTCTTCTACCACACAAAAAGGAGAGTCAAGCAAAGTTTGTCAAAAACAAGAGAAATTTTCTAAAAAAATTGACAAGAAGTTTATCAAAGTTGGTGAAAAAGTTAATCAAAGTGGGGATGGAAACAAGGGCAAGTCAAAAGATTTCTCAAAAGAATGTCAAGACTAAAGTTACGGGTTTGAAAAATAAGGTTTTATCTCCATCTGTAGCATCCAAATCTTTGGGTTCATCTAAGAGGTGTAATGAATTAAAACCAAAGACTGTGTCATCAAGGAAGTGCTACAGATGTGGGAAAGTGGGTCATGTTAGTGCCGAATGTGATTTGGATACTTGTAACAGATTTCATACTTTTACTCCACGTGAAACAAGACAGTGTTTTACTTGTGGAGGAAAAGGACATATTTCAGTCAATTGTCCAAATCACAAGGTCAAGAAGAAAACTTCTGTTAATGACAGTCATGTGATCCCTTCTAGTGGGAGTCCTAGGAGGGTAAAGCCTAGTGAAGAGGAGATGAGAATACTCAGAAAATTTGATCCTGAGTGTGTCTGGGTCAAGGAGGACAAGGTTCATAAAAGACAATTTTTTGAAAACCAACAAAAGGTTAAAAGAGTTTTGAAAAAGGCATCATCATCTGATGATGAATTTTATGACAATTTTTCTCCTAAAAGATTTTCAAAACAAAATGTTAAGTCTAATTCTTTTTGGAAATCCAGACCCAGGTCAGATGATCGATTTTTTTTGAGGAAGGATGAATACTTGGAAGAAGAGTCTTCAAGTAGTTCATTGAGATCGAATGGCAGGAGGCTGTTCGGGGAGACTCAACGTCGGAATGGCGTGAGTCATCCCTTTTGGTACTGATCATTTTTTTGTTTTAATTTATTGTGCAGGTGGCATTCACGGGCCATATCAACAGTCGATGGATTGTTGATAGTGGATGTTCACGGCACATGACAGGAGAGATCAGTTTGTGGAAAGATTTTCGTGAGATGAACGGATGTTATGTTAACTTTGCAGGTGACAAAGGTGGTCAGATTACCGGGAGTGGTAGTTTGACTAATGGTAAAGTTTCCTTTGACAATGTGAATTACTGCAAGGAGTTAACTAATAATCTTTTGAGTGTGTCGCAGATAAGTGATAAAGGTTATAAGGTTTTGTTTGATGATAAGAAATGCTATGTGCTCAAACAAGGAATTAAGATTCCAGATGACTGGATTTTGATGACTGCTGACAAGTATAAAGATTTGTATGTTTTAGACATGGCTAATGCGGAGACGGTAAACAAAGTTGAGACGTGTCTGGTGTCGAAGGCCACAGAGCAGGATACTCGGTCTTGGCACAGACGAATGGGTCATATACATATCAGAAAGATGAATCATCTTGTACACAATCACTTGGTTGATGGTGTACCTGTTAAACATTTCAAATTACCTGATGTGTGTGTTTCATGTAAGAAGGGTAAACAGAAAAGGAGGTCACATAAGTCCAAAACAGTGTTTTCTATTGATAAACCATTGGAACTACTTCACATGGATCTGTTTGGACCGATTAATGTGAAGAGTATCGGTGGTGAATCATATTGTTTTGTTGTGACCGATGATTTTTCTAGATTTTCATGGGTAATGTTCTTAAAGTTAAAATCTGAAACTTATGAAAATTTTGTTTTGTTGGTAAACAGATTGGAGACTTTGTACAAGTTGAGGGTTAGGCGAGTTCGATCTGACAATGGGACATAATTCAAGAATCAGAACATGAAAGCATTTTGTGATTCAAAGGGCATCCAGTAGCAATTTAGTGCACCGTATGAACCACAGATGAACGGTGTAGCTGAAAGGAAGAATCGTACATTGATAGAGTCTGCTAGAACGATGCTCGCTGTTCGAAGCTGCCCATTACTTTCTGGAGTGAAGCCGTAGCGACCGCCTGTTTTACTCTCAACCGAGTGCTGATTGTCAAACAACATAACAAGACTTGTTATCAACTTCTTCAGAATCGGAAACCAAATTTGGAACACTTGGAACCTTTCAGGGCTCCTTGTACTATGCTCAAGAAAGATGCTAAATTCAACTCTAAGGTTGAAGAACGTTTCTTTCTGGCTATAGCCTTCCCAACAAACGTGTGTTTAACAAATGCACTGGTGTTGTGGAACTCTGGTATAATGTGGATGTTCAAAGACATACACCTATACCTGAAGGCAAAGGTCCAAATTGGTTATTCGATTATGATAAACTTTTCGAGTCTTTTAATTTGTCTCCTAATGTTACTGATGATGAAATTTCTTTGCAGATGTTATATGACTTACAAAATTCTGAAGATCAAGGAGTTTCTCATCAGGTTGATGATAATCATCCAACTGAGGAAGGCATTTTTGGAGCAGATAATGATGACTGGTCATCGGAGGATGATCAGGATGTTTTTGAAGATTCCGTTTCTCAAGATCAAGATGAAGATCAGAATATCACAAATCTTGATCATGGTGTTGGAGTCCCGCAAGTGCCAGTGTCCAGAGTTCATGTGAATCATCCTGTGAAGCAGATTATTGGAGATCCGTCTGTTGGAGTACAGACGAGAAGGCAAGTTGCAAACGAGGAGAGTTTGTACGTTGAGCTGGAGCGAAATCATGGGACTCAAGAGTTATGGATGCATTCTGCATTTGTTTCTCAGATTGAGCCTAAATCTGTATCTGAAGCCCTGCGTGAGCCTGCCTGGGTGGAGGCCATGCAAGAGGAGCTTAATCAGTTTCAGAAACTGGGAGTTTGGCATTTTGTGGATTTGCCAAAAGGTGAGAAGAAGATTGGCACCAGGTGGGTGTTGAAGTGTAAGCGAGACGATAGAGGCGTGATTGTTCGAAACAAGGCGCGTTTGGTTGTTCAAGGGTTCAAACAGATGGAAGGAATTGATTATGACGAGGTATTTGCACCTGTGGCGCGGCTTGAAGCGATTAGATTATTTCTATCTTTTGCTGCCCACAAGAAATTTAAAGTTTTTCAACTGGATGTTAAGTCTGCATTCCTTTATGGGTCTTTGAAGGAGACAGTGTATGTTTGTCAGCCACCGGGCTTTGAGGATCCGATCCACCGGGATCAGGTATATATCCTTGACAAAGCACTGTATGGTCTTCATCAGGCTCCTCGAGCTTGGTATGAGACTCTCTCGACTCACCTTCTTGAACATGGGTTCAAGAGGGGTCAGATAGACAAAACACTGTTTTATCGGGAAAAGGACAAGGACATTCTCCTTGTTCAGATCTATGTAGATGACATCATCTTTGGGTCTACTGATGAACAGTTGTGCTTGGAATTTAAAGAGGTTATGATTGAGAAGTTCGAGATGAGTGCTATGTCAGACATTAAGTTCTTTTTGGGTTTACAAATAGATCAGACTGATGATGGCATTTTTATTCATCAGACCAAATACATTCAAGATGTGCTAAAACGGTTTAGCATGCTTGATTGTAAACCCATTTCCACGCCCATTCAGCCCAATCACGGGATTGAGCCTGATCTTAAGGGGGAGTTAATTGATGCTACATTATATCGTGGAATGATCGGGAGCTTAATGTATTTGACAGCCTCAAGACCGGATATTGTGTTTGCTACAAGTATCTGTGCTCGCTATCAATCAAAACCTCAAGTTTCTCATTTGATTGCAGTCAAGAGGATTTTCCGTTATCTGAAGGGTACACCAGACATCGGTCTGTGGTATCCTAAGGATGATAACTATTCCTTTCATGCTTATAGTGATTCAGACTATGGAGGATGCAAGACTGATTCCAAATCAACTACTGGAGGTGTACAATTTCTGGGGGAGAGATTAGTTTTATGGCAGTGTAAGAAGCAAACATCTGTTGCTACATCTACATGTGAAGCTGAATATGTAGCTGCTGCCAATTGTTGTTCCCAAGTCTTGTGGATACAACAACAGATGAGAGACTATGAATTGAACTTTCTATCTAACCCGATTCATGTAGATAATGAGGCTGCCATTGCAATTACTAAGAATCCAGTGTATCATTCACGTTCCAAACACATTGATATTCAATTTCATTTCATACGCGATTGTTATGAAAAGAAATTGATTGATGTGGTGAAGATACACACAAATGAGCAAAGGGCAGACCTTCTCACCAAGGCCTTTGACAAACAACGTTTTGAGTATTTACTCAAATTAAATGGGATCAGGGTCATGGGTGAGGTAATCAAGAATCAATTTCCTTCGTAATCATTTTTTATTGAATTAACATCAGATTTTTTATTTTGTGTTTTTGTTTTTAGGGGGAGAAAATTTTGAAAAAATACAAAAACATTTAAAAAAATCAAAAATACAAAAACATGAAAAAATTAAAAAATCTGAGAAATTGATTCGACCTAATGAGAAATGATAGCACATTATTTGCATTTGGAAACATATCTGTATGTTTTATTAAAAATTTAATAAATATTTACAAGTATTAAGTATGATATGGAAGTAGGTTTATAACTTAGTTAGGATAAGTTTAAACAAAGTTTTGATTATAATTTATAAGAAACAGATGCTTAGAATGCAGTACTTAGTTTTGTCCTGAAAGAGTGGTAATTTTTTCTGACAAAATGTTCTTGAACAAAAAGTCAAAGTATTAGTTTGATCATGTGTTTAAATTTTAAAAGAAATTCTGATTTTGTTTTTTCTTTTATTTTAGTTTAAAGCTAAAACATTCTTTGCATATACTTACGTATCGACCTAATTGTTATAGCTTTAAACAATTCAAATTTGTTTTCTTGGTTTTGATTAAGATTTGGACAATCTCTACGTATATGAAAATATCGAACTGATTGTTAAAAGCTTAATCTTAAATTATTGTTTCGTTCATTTTCTGGATCATTTGAGTATACGTAAGTATCAACCTTGATTCCAAGATTTTGAACAATTTCAAATTATTTTCTATTTTGTTATTTTCAAAAAGAAATTCTGCTTTATTTTTGCATGATCAGATTAGTTGAAATTGCAATGATAAGTTTTAAGAACATTTTTGTTTGATTAGTTATTCACAAATCGGGGATGTGTTCAAGTAAATGGATTATTATAAAGTGTTCTCATAATTTTGTTTTAAACTGATTTCTTGACTAAGTGATAAATTTAAAAGTATAAGTATACTGACAATCATCTTAGACTTGTAATTTGCAGATAATATTTGAAATAATACAAACAGATGTGTTGAAAATTGTAAAATAATATGATCTCATGTCAGGATCTTTCTCAAACAAAAAGATTTTATTTTTTTAGGATAGTTTTTTTATTAAATTTGTAGTTTAATTGTTCTAAAAATTTTTAAAAATTACAAAAAGATTTTAATTTTTCATCTGATGTTAAATCAATAATTTTTGATTATTTGTTTGACTTTGGAATGATTAAATATGTTTGTGTTTTGAAATATAAAGAAAAATTCAAAATTTTTCAAAAGGTTCGTCTGGTTTGAGAAGGTTCGCTGATAAGGTTCGTTAGGTAAGGTTCGCTGGTTAGGTTCGCTGGCTAGGTTCGTTAGCTAGGTTCGCTGACTAGGTTCGCTTACTAGGTTCGTCTGAGATGGTTCGGTGAAATGGTTTGTTTGAATGGTTCGCTGCAAAAGGTTCGTGAAAGGCTCGTCTGAAAAGGTTCGTGACATATATATAGAGGTTCGCCAGAAGGGTTCGTCACTCTCATCTTTTTTCACGATTAGCGAACCTTCAAGAAGAGATTTTTCGATTTCCATTCTAGAGTATCCCAGAACTTTTTATTGATTTCATTAGACTCAGAATCATCTTGTGATCATTTCTAGGTAGAAATTACTGAATTTGACCAGTTAATTTGAGAGATCTGAGTGTTTTTAATAATTTTAGATCGAACTTGTAAATTGGATTAAAACTGGTTAAAATCTAAAAATTTGGACAAACAATCTTCATTAATATTGTTCATCGGCATGTTTCGAACCTGGGTATATGATTTTTATCATCAAATTCAAAGTTTTAAAAATTTGATTTGAAAAGTGGAAAAGGTTCGCTGTTGAACAGGTTCGTTGAATGAACAAAGGTTCGCCGAACCTTGAGGGTTCGTCTGAATGTGATAGGTTTGTGGCGAACCTATGGATTTCAAAAGAACCGAACCTTTTGGTAAAGGTTCGTTTGACCAACAAGGTTCGTTCCTTTGAAGGTTCGTTCATTCTAAGGTTCGTTCATCAAAGGTTCGTTCAAAAGGGTTGTCTGGTTAACAGGTTCGTCTGAATTAGGTTTGCCTAGCATTAGGTTCGTCTAAGGGGATAGGTTCGCTGGTCTACTTAGGAATTTTTTAATTTTTTTAATTTTTGATTAATTTTGTTTCTAATTGTTTTTATTTCTAATTGTAGAAATGGCGAATTTAACCTTCGGAGACCTAGATCCGACAACAAGGAACGGTCAAGATTTCTGGCCTATGATAGAGTTTCTCAGGAGATCAAGGATTTATTATGCGATTTCCAACTCAGTCCAGATTTATCGTTCTCATATTCAGAGTTTCTGGGAATCTGCTCGTGTTATTTCAGTTGATGAGGATTATGTCATAGATGTGAATGTGCTTGGACAAGCAACTCGTATATCTGAGGCTGATATTAGGAGGGTGTTGCAATTTGGGGGAGAACCGAATGGTGTGACTCTCATTCCTAAGAGGTGCATCAAAGGTTGTTTTCTTCGTATTCGTTACTTTGGAGTTTATAACTCCATATCAGTGAAGAAGGGAAAGCTACCTCTACAATACAAGTTTTTGGCTCATGTTCTACTTCATTGTCTGAGTATGAGAAAGGGAACTTTTGATGAGCTAAGGGATTTCATGAGGTCAGCTATGGTAGCTCTTATATTGAACAAACCGTTCAATTTCTCTGGCATGATCGTCCGTTACATGTGTGACAACATCACGAAGGCTAAGGATAGATTCTACATGTATCCTAGGTTCGTGCAGATGTTGATAGATGAGAGGTTGCCAGAAGGCATGTTACCCAGGGAAGCTGGAGATCTACTGAAGCTTAAACACATGACTGATTCCAGCTTGGGTCAGGTCAGAGTGTATCAAAGAACTGGAGATGCTGTTCTTCAGAAAGAATTGATTGGTCACTTAGCCAGGGCAAATTATGTTGCTCCTGATGAGGATGCCTGGAGACATGCTGACTCAGGATCCGATAATGAAGAGTTTGTTGCAGATGATGATCAAGCACCACCTCCACCTCCTTCTCCTCCAAGACAACAAGTTAGGAAGACTACTGGACAATCGTCCCGATCTACTCCTAAAGCTAAATCTTCTCAAGGGCAGAGCTCACAAGAACCATTAGAAGTTGATATGTCTGAACAGCAGACAGAGGCTGCTGTTGTTGGAAATGATGAAGAAGAATCTTCTGACACTGAGTCAGAATATGAAATGGTTCAGGAAGGGAACCAGATGGTTAGAAGACTCAAGAAAAACTTTGCTCAACAGGCTGCAGAAGAAAGGGATGAAAGAGCTGATCCCAGTTTTATTCCTGAAGAGCCAGAGTCTTCTAAACCAAAGAAGCTGAAGAGAATGGCCAGAGGAGGGCCTTATGAGAGGAAGAAGGCCAAAACTACTTAGACCGTTGTGTCTTCACCTGTTATGCCTACCTCAGTTTCTGTTTCTGCTTCACCAGTTGTTACTTCTTCAGTTTCAGTTTCTACTATTCATGCTTCTACTTTACAAACTCTAGAGTTTGTAAATGTTGCATCTTTTGTTCCATCTTTTACTGAGACTACTACTGTCACCACTTCTTTGCCAGAGACTTCTATTCATCATGATGATCTTCCCAGAGATGATTTATTTTCAAGATTAGATGATTTGGGAGACATTAATTTCACTGTTAATTATGATGACTCTGATCTTAAGAGAAGATTATCTTTATTATCAAAAGAGTTTGAAGATTACAAGAAGATCAAATAAAAAGTTGTTACTGATAAATCATCTTCTTCCACTTCTGAATTAGATGAGTTGAAAGCTCAAATGGATTTGATGATAAAATGGAGAGAAGAAGAACTTGCTGAGAAAAAGAAGTTGAATAAAGAGATTTCTAATTTAAAGTTCTTTATTAAACTTCAATCTGAAGATATTGTTGTGTTGAAGAATGAAAACACTGATTTGAGATTCAAAATGAAAGAGTAAGAAGAGAAGATTTCAAAGACTGATGCTTCTGGTTCAAACTCAAGAGTGGAGAAGGTAGTGGTGGATGTTGATGATGATATTGAGGATAAGGCAGAGGAGAAGGTAGAGGAGGAGAAGAATGAAGAAGAAGAAGAAGCAGTTGATTATGGGGATATTGATATTGATGAACATCCTGATGATTTTGATTTTGATGGTGATAATGGAACAGGTGGTGGTGCTGGTGGAGTTGCTGGAGGTGATGGTGGTTTGAATGCTGTGACTGGAGCTATCATTGTTTATACTCCTTCAAAGATGACTACAGATGTTGTTCCACTTTCATCTGTATCTTTTGATAGGGCTAGGGATTGTACTTCTGTTGAATTTGAAGATTTGGATGCAATAGAATATCCTAAAAGGATTCTTGATTACTCCTTGCCTACATTTCTTGATTTGTTTAAAATGAATTCTAACATAGACTTGCAGAGAAACATTTTTGAAGTTCAACTTTATCAAGAGATAGAAGAAGGATAGATTGTAGGTGATTATTCTATTCAAGATTATCAAGATTTACTTGAAGATGATGATGATTTGATGTTTGATTTTGAAGAAGATGAAGATACTGATTTATCTGATTATGATAAGGATGTCATTGATGAAGAATTGTTGAATTTAAATATGATGAAGAAAATGTTTGAAGCTAGTAGTATGTCAAGAACAACTTTAGATCCAGTTAAAGCTAAAACAAATTTGGATTATTGGAAAGCATTTCAAGATGAGACAAAGTACATCATCGATCACTTACATTCTTTCAAGATTATGACAGAAGTGTTTAAAGATAAAGATCTAGAAAACCTAACTAAACAATCCAAGAAGTTCAAGATTGGATCTAAATCCAAGATGATCGGAAGGATTATTAGTTATGGTTATTTTCATAACATTTCAGGAAGTTTGATGAATAAGGGATGTTATGTGGTGAAAAGAATAGATGGATGCCATTATTTTGGCAAGGCTACTGATTTGATGAGTTTACCAGCATTTGAGTGCAAAGATCTTTCAAGATTAAGGATGATAAAGCCTATTCAGACTCGACACAATGAAATTTTTGAGAATCTGTTGAAGAAAGAAGCTCGAATGGGATGGAGTTTTTTAACACCACAGTTCAAAGAAAGATTCAAAGATTATGTGAAACCTAAAGTCTTCAAGAGACCAAGACTCCGAAAGATTGAACAAGATTGGAATCCATTCTTCAAATTTTGGTTTTATGATGAGAGAACTTTTGAAGGTGTGATTGTATTGAAGCAAGATGATGATTGGAGGGTGATTCGGATGCTTGATCCTATTTGGATAGTTAACTGTTCAAAGGATGATATGGATTTACTTAACACTGCTTAGATATATGCTGAAGAAGGATATCATGATGTTGGAGTAAGTTTCAAAGATATGGCAATTCAATTTCAAACCATTGCACGAATGTGTTTTACATTGGGTATTCATTCGGGATGCAAGTGGGAAAATGTGAACTATCTTTATACAGAGTTGATGCAAATTCAGAAGGAGAGAGATGAAAGAGATGCAAAGATTGAAGCTGAGAGGTTGGCGAAGATACCACGTTCTGTTGTTATACAAGCGGTGGATAATATTGTTGTCGAAGAAGTTGGAGAATCTAGTGGAGTAGTTGACAGAGCTGAAGATAAAGGTGAAGAAAAAGACTAAAGACTTTGATAGCAAACATTTAGGGGGAGTTTTTTAGTGCATATTTGTAATTGTTTGCTATTCAAAAGATGTATTTATTTTGAGTTTAGATAAAGGTTCGGCTAAAGATTGCCTAAGGTTCGTCTGGCCCACGAATCTTGGCATGTTGGCGAACCTATTGGGTAGATAGGTTCGGCGAACCTATAACCTTGAGAAGGTTCGACGAACCTTTTGGTAGGTTTACATAGGTTCGTCTAACGAACCGAAGGGTTCGCCCAGCGAACCTTAGGGTTCGGCTGGCAAACCTTAGGTTCGGCTACCTATAATAAGTTCACTGGTTCTATTTCTATAAATAGAAGGTTTGTTTATAGAACAGATAGAACTCGTGACAGATTGCTAGAAACTTTCTGTATTTTCTCTGTGTGAGAATTGTATTTCTGATTGAGATCTTGTAATCATTTGTTGATAATACAAGAGTTGATTATTGAATCGCTTGTGTTCTTTGTATTTCTACATATTGACTATGGATTCCGCACGTAGTTGATAGTTCGTAGGACTTCGTATTCGATCCTGATCGGTTTCAACCAAACCAACACATACAAACCTGTGTATGCACCAACCTTTGTGTTGACTTGATTTACATGTTTTTCTCAGGACACTAAGGCACAAGCAAGGACAAGCAGGGACTAGGACGTTGAGTCTCATGCATACAGTTTATTGTGATTGTTGATTTAAAAAATTAAACATTGTATTTACGGTTTTGCAACTGTTACATTTGGTTATTGATTTTCAAACGCTTCCGCAAAATGTTAAACTCTGATTTTACAAATTAAGACTAAATTATGTTTAAAAGCATATAGAGGTCTTTCGCTATGTCTAATGATTGAGATCCTGGTTTGTCACGCCCTAAACGGTATGATTCTGTTAGTTGAAATTTGGGGGTGTGACAGATTGGTATCAGAGCCCTTTTGTTATAGCGAATGAGGTTTGCATTGGTAGACTTAGACTATAACTGTTAGACATTAGACACATTAGACACACTTGCTTACACGATAATTTGCATAGAAACTACATATGGTATTATCTAATAAACATGGCATCACCATACACGCCTACTAGTGACACGGGACATCAAGTTGTATCATCACCAGCATCCAAGAAGAGGCGACTTAAACCAATGGATGACACGATTCACTACGATGAGCAGATACCCATACGACCAAGGGAGAACGACCAGTATTGGCAGTGGATCCCTGACCTCATTCGTAGCTGGGTGTGAGAGGAGCGAGTACCTCCGCTACCTACTTTTGGCACTACTACTAGTAGTTGGACAGTACCTACTCTAAGATATCCACCGTAGCAAGCATTTGCAGCTTTTGTTGAACGTATGAATCGGGAGATTCACAACATGCGAGAGGCAGCTGGAAAGATCACTAGATTACTAGAGGGATGAAATAGGCTCTATGATTTACAAAAACAAGACAAGGGATGAAATAGGCTCTATGATTTACAAAAACAAGACAAGGGATGAAATAGGCTCTTTGACTCACTAAAACAAGTCAAGAGATGAAATAGGCTCTGTGACTCACTAAAACAAGTCAAGGGATGAAACAGGCTCTGTGACTCACTAAAACAAGTCAAAGGATGAAATAGGCTCTCTGACTCACTCGAACTGTTGGTTTGGTGAATGTAATCTCCAAATGATTAGGATCGAATAAGAAGTTCTACGAACTATTAACTATGTGCGGAATCCATAGCTAATATGTATGAATACAAAGAACACATGCAATTCATTAAACAAATCTTGTATTATCAACAAATGATTACAAGATAACAATTCTCACACAGAGAATTCACAGAGATTTTCTAACAGACTGTCCAAGGTTCTCCTAGATCTACAAACAAAACAACTATTTATAGATACTAGACCAGCGAACCTTTCATAGGTAGCCGAACCTAAGGTTTGCCAGCCGAACCCTAAGGTTCGCTAGACGAAGCATTAGGTTCGCTAGACAAACCTATGAAAACAACCAAAAGGTTCGCCGAACCTTTCAATTCCAATAGGTTCGCCAATATGCTAAGGTTCGTGGGCCAGACAAACCTTAAGCATAACTAGCCGAACCTTTATACAATCAAAATAAATACAACTTTTGAATAGCAACTTTTGAATAGCAAACAATTACAAATATGCACTAACAAACTCCCCCTAAATGTTTGCTATCAAAATCTTCATTCTTGATCTGCAGCTTTGTCTTTAACACCGCTTGATTCTCCAACATCTTCAGTCACCACATTATCCACCGCTTGTATAACAACAGAACGTGGTATCTTCGCCAATCTTTCTGCCATCAATCTATCATCTCTTTCATCTCTTTCCTTTTGCAATTGCATCAACTCAGAATAAAGATAATTCACATCATTCCAATTGCAACCAGAATGTATACGTAAAGTAAAACACATTCGTGCAATGGTCTGATACTGCATTGCTATATCTTTGTAGCTCACTCCAACATCATGAAATCCATCTTCAGCATATATCTGAGCTGAATCAAGCAAAATAATATCTTCTCTTGAACAATTAACAATCCATATAGGATCAAGCATTCGTATCACCCTCCAATCATCATCCTGCTTGAATACAATCACACCTTCTGAAGTTCTTTCATCATAAAACCAGAATTTGAAATATGGATTCCAATCTTGTTCAACTTTTCTGAGCCTTGGCCTTTTGTAAACTTTTGGCTTTACATAATTTTTAAATCTTTCTCTGAACTGAGGAAATAACAAACTCCAACCAAACCTTGCTTTATTCTTTAACAAGTTCTCAAAAATCTCATTGTGTCGAGTCTGTATAGGCTTTATCATTCTTAGTCTTGAAAGATCTTTGCACTCGAAAGCTGGTAGACTCATCAAATCAGTAGCCTTGCCAAAGTATTGACATCCATCAATTCTTTTAACCACATACCACATAACAACCCTTATCAGATAAACTTCCAGGAATGTAATGAAAATAACCATAACTAATAATCCTTCCAATCATCTTGGATTTAGATCCAATCTTGAACTTCTTGGATTGTTTAGTTAGGTTTTCTGGATCTTTATCTTCAAACACTTCTCTCATAATCTTGAAAGAATGTAAATGATCAATAATGTACTTAGTCTCATCTTGAATCTCATTCCATAAATCCATGTTTGTCTTTACTTTAACTGGATTCAAAGTTGTACTTGACATACTTCCAGCTTCAAACATTTTCTTCATCATGTTTAAATTCAGCAATTCTTCATCAATAACATCCTTATCAAAATCAGATAAATCAGTATCATCATATTCTTCAAAATCAAACATCAAATCATCATCATCATCCTTATCATCATCAAGTACAGATTGATAGTCTTGAACTGAATAATCACAAAAAATTTCTCCTTCTTCTATCTCCTGATCAACTTGAATCTCAACAATGTTTCTCTGCAAGTCTATATCAGAATGCATTTTAAATAAATCAAGAAAAGTAGGCAAAGAGTAATCAAGAATAGCCATGGGATGTTCTATTGCATATAAATCTTCAAAAACAACTTCAGTACAATCCCTAGCCCTATCAGAAGATACAGAAGTAATCGGAACAGCATCCTTAGCAAGCTTGGAAGGAGAATACACAACTATAGCTCCAGTCACACTATCTAAACCATTAACATTACCAGTAACTCCACCAGCACCACCATCTGCCCCATCATCACCACCAAAATCAAAATCATCAGGATGTTCATCTATATCAGTATCTCCATAGTCAACCTCTTCTTCTTCTTCATCAACATTCTCTTCTTCTACTTTCTCATCAACATCAATATCCAAATCAACCACCACCTTTTCAACTTTAGAGCTTGAAGCTTCTGACTTTACAGTCTTTGACTCCAATTCTCTTATCTTAATCCTTAAATTCATGTTCTCATTCTTCAAATCAACAATATCCTCATAATGCATCTTCACAAAAAATTCTAACTCAGAAATTTTATCTTTCAACACTTTCTTCTCAGCAACCTCTTCTTCTTTCCATTTCATCATCAAATCCATTTGAGATTTTAACTCATTCAACTCAGAAGTAGAAGAAGATGTTTTCTCAGCAACATTCTGTTCCTTTTCCTTTTTATACTCTTCAAATTCCTTTGTCAAAGCAGATAATCTTCTTTTAATCTCTGAATCATCATAAGCAGTAAAGTTGATGTCTCCTAAATCATCAAGTCCTGAAAACAAATCATCTCTGGGAAGATCATCATGATGAGTAGAAGTCTCTGGTACTGAAACAGTAACTGTAGTAGCCTCAACAAAAGAAGGTATGAAAGTAGCTACATTTACAAACTTTGGAGTTTGTAAAGTAGAAGTGTGAATAGTAGAAGTTGAAACTGAAGAAGTAACAACAGGAGAAACAGAAGTAGGAGCTAAAGTAGAAATCACAGATGAAGACACAATGGTCTTAGTAGTCTTAGTCTTTTTCTTCTCATAAGGCCCTCTCTTGGCCATTCTCTTAATCTTCTTTGGCTACGAAGACTCAGGCTCATCAGGTATAAAGATAGGATCATCTTTTTCTTCCCTTTCTTCTGCAGCCTTTTCAACAAACTTCCTCTTCAGTCTTCTCACCATTTGGTTCCCTTCCTGAACCATCTCATACTCTGACTCTGTGTCAGAAGATTCACTTTCATTATCATCAGCAACTACATTTTCTGTCTGCATCTCAGACATATCAACTTCCAACGGTTCCTGAGAACTCTGTTCTTGTGATGATTTGACTTGAGAAGTAAATCGAGACGATTGACCAGGAGTCTTCCTTTGTTGTTGTCTTGGTGGAGGTGGAGGTGGTGCTTGATTATCATCAGCTGCAACATCTTCATTATCAGATTCTGACTCATCATGCCTCCAAGCATCATTCTCAGGCGCAACATAATTTGCGCTGGCACAATGACCTATAAGATCTTTCTCCAACACAGCATCCCCAGTCCTCTGGTAAACTCTGACTTGACCCAAACTTGAATCAGTCATATGTTTAAGTTTCAGAAGATCCCCTGCTTCCCTGGGTAGCATATCTTCAGGCATCCTCTCATCAATAAGCATTTGTACGAACCTAGGATACATGTAAAATCTATCCTTAGCCTTCGTCACATTGTCGCACATTTATCGAAAGAACATGCCGGAGAAATTGAACGGTTTGTTCAATATAAAAGCAACCATGGCAGATCTCATGAAATCCCTCAACTCATCAAACGTGCCTTTCCTCATGCTAAGGCAGTGGAGTAGAACATGAGCAAGAAACTTATACTGCAACGGTAGCTTTCCCTTCTTCACCGATATGGAGTTATAAGCTCCAAAATAACGAATACGAAGAAAACAACCTTTGATGCACCTCTCAGGAATGAGAGTTACACCATTCGGTTCTCCTCCAAATTGCAGCACCCTCCTTATGTCAGCCTCTGATATACGAATTGCTTGTCCAAGCACATTCGCATCAATGACATAGTTCTCATCAACTGAAATAACACGAGCAGATTCCCAGAAACTCTGGATATGAGAATGATAAATCTGGACAGAGTTGGAAATCGCATAATATATCCTTGATCTCCTGAGAAACTCGATCATAGGTCTGAAATCTTGACCATTCTTTGTTGTTGGATCCAGGTAAGCACAAACATTGTGTTTGTCTCCAAATACTAGGTTTGCCATTTCTACAAATAGAAATAAAAACAATTAGAAACAAAATTTAAAAAAAACAAAATTTTAAAAATTAAAAATTTCTAAAGTAGACCAGCGAACCTAATACTTTGGACGAACCTAATGTTAAACGAACCTAAATCAGACGAACCTAATCATCAAACAAACCTTTTGAACGAACCTTTATGTGAACGAACCTTATATCACACGAACCTGTTGCTCAAACGAACCTTGACCAAAAGGTTTGGTTTATTTGAAATCCATAGGTTCGCCACGAACCTTTTAGATTCAAACGAACCTTTAAGGTTCGGCGAACCTTTGTTCATTCACACGAACCTGTTCAACCAGCGAACTATTCCCAGATTTAAAATCAAAATTTCAAAAAACTCGAATTTGATGATAAAATTTAACACCCAAGTTCGAAACATGCCGATGAACAACTTTAACGAAGATGGTTTGTTCAATTTTTAGATTTTAACCATTTTTAAGTCAATTTACAGATACGATCTAAAAAATTCTAAAATCACTCAAATCTCTCAAATTAACTGGTCAAATTCAAAAATTTCTACCTAGAAATGTTCACGAGATGATTTTGAATCTAATGATATCAATGAAAATTTCTGGGAGGCTCTCAATCGAAAAACTAAAAAATTCTCTCAAAGGTTCGTCGTCTGTGAAAAAAATGGAAATGACGAACCATTTTCACGAACCCTATATTTATACCTCACGAACCTTTACAGCGAACCATGGTAACGAACCTTTACAGCGAACCATGGTAACGAACCTTTGCAACGAACTATTCTCAACGAACCTTTCTAACGAACCATTTCAACGAACCTAGCTAACACACCTAGCTAGCGAACCTAAATGACGAACCTTACCAACGAACCATCTTAGCGAACCTTCTCATAAGCCAGACGAACCTTTTAAAAAATTTGAATTTTTCTTTAAATTTCAAAACAAATTCATGTTTAATCATTCCAAAGTCAAACAAATAATCAAAAATTATTGATTTAACATCAAATGAAAAATTAAAATCTTTTTGGAATTTTTCAAATTTTTAGAACAAATAAACTACAAAATTTAACAAAAAATAACTATCCTAAAAAATAAAATCTTTTTGTTTGAGAAAGATCCTGACATGAGATCGTATTATTTTACAATTTTCAACACATCTGTTTGTATTATTTCAAATATTATCTGCAAATTACAAGTCTAAGATGATTGTCAGTATACTTATCCTTTTAAATTTATCACTTAGTCAAGAAAACAGTTTAAAACAAAATTATGAAAACACTTTATAATATTCCATTTACTTGAACCCATCCCCAATTTGTGAATAACTAATCAAACATAAATGTTCTCAACCTTATAATTTCAATTTTAACTAATTTGATCATGCAAAAAATAAAGCAGAATTTCTTTTTGAAAATAACAAAATAGAAATCAATTTGAAATAGTTCAAAATCTTGGAATCAAGGTTGATACTTACGTATGCTCAAATGATCCAGAAAATGAACGAAACAATAATTTAAGATTAAGCTTTTAACAATCAGTTCGATATTTTCATATACGCAGAGATTGTCCAAATCATAATCAGAACCAAGGAAACAAATTTGAATTGTTTAAAGCTATAACAATCAGGTCGATACGTAAGTATACACAAAGAATGTTCCAGCTTTAAACTAAAATAAAAGAAAAAACAAAATCAGAATTTCTTTTAAAAATTAAACACATGATCAAACTAGTACTTTGACTTTTTGTTCAAGAACATTTTGTCAGAAAAATTACCACTCTTTCAGGACAAAACTAAGTACTGCATTCTAAGCATCTGTTTCTTATAAAATATAATCAAAACTTTGTTTAAACTTATCCTGACTAAGTTATAAACCTATCAACACATCATTCGTAGTACTTGTAATTATTTTATAAAATTTAATAATACAAACAGATATATTTCCAAATGCAAATAATGTACTATCATTTCTCACTTAATCGAATCAATTTCTCAGATTTAAATTTTTACTATTTTTGTGTTTTTGATTTTTTAATGTTTTTGTATTTTCTACAACTATTCTCCCCCTAAAAACTAAAACACAAAAAATGAAGAAAAATTTGATGTTAAGTCAATAAATTTGATTACGAAGGAATTTGATTCTTGATTACCTCACCCATGACCCTGATCCCATTTAATTTGAGTAAGTACTCAAAACGTTGTTTATCAAAGGCCTTGAGTACTCAAAACGTTGTTTATCAAAGGCCTTGGTGAGAAGGTCTGCCCTTTGCTCGTTTGTGTGTATCTTCACTACATCAATCAGTTTCTTTTCATAACAGTCTCGTATGAAATGAAACCAAATGTCAATATGCTTTGAACGTGAATGATACACTGGATTTTTGGTAATCGCAATCGCAGCCTCATTGTCTACATAAATCGGGGTAGTTAGGAAATTAAGTCCATAATCTCTCATCTTTTGTTGTATCCACAAGACTTGGGAACAACAACTGGCAGCTGCTACATATTCAGCTTCACATGTAGATGTAGAAACATATGTTTGTTTCTTACACTGCCATGAGACTAACCTCTCCCCCAGAAACTGAGCACCTCCAGTAGTAGATTTGGAGTCAGTCTTGCATCATCCATAGTCAGAATCACTGTAAGCATGAAAGGAGTAGTTATCATCCTTAGGATACCACAGACCGGTGTTTGGTGTACCTTTCAGATAACGTAAAATCCTCTTGACTGCAATCAGATGAGAAACCTTTGGTTTTGATTGATAGCGAGCATAGATACTTGTAGCGAATACAATATCTGGTCTAGAGGCCGTCAAATACATCAAGCTTCCTATCATTCCACGATATAATGTAGCATCGATTAGCTCCCCCTTAATATCCAGCTCAATCTCGTGATTGGGATGAATGGGCGTGGAAATGGGTTTACAATCAAGCATGCTAAACCGTTTTAGCACATCTTGAATGTATTTGGTCTGATGGATAAAAATACCATCATCAGACTGATCGATTTGCAAACCCAAAAAGAACTTAGTGTCAGACATAGCACTCATCTCAAACTTCTCAATCATAACCTTCTTAAATTCTAAACACATCTGCTCGTCGGTAGATCCGAAGATGATGTCATCCACATAGATCTGAACAAGGAGAATGTCCTTGTCCTTTTCCCGATAAAACAGAGTTTTGTCTATCTGACCTCTATTGAACCCGTGTTCAATAAGGTGAGTAAGCTCGAGGAGCTTGATGAAGACCGTACAATGTTTTGTCGAGGATATAGACCTGATCCCGGTGGATAGGATTTTCAAAGCCCGGTGGCTGACAAACATACACTGTCTCTTTCAATGAACCATAAAGGAATGCAGACTTAACATTCAGTTGAAAGACTTTAAACTTTCTGTGAACAGCAAAAGATAAAAACAATCTTATCGCTTCAAGCCGCGCCACTGGTGCAAAAACCTCATCATAATCAATTCCCTCTATCTGTTTAAACCCTTGAACAACCAAACGTGCCTTGTTTCGAACAATCACGCCTCTATCGTCTCGCTTACACTTCAACACCCACCTAGTGCCAATCTTCTTTTCACCTTTTGGCAAATCTACCAAATGCCAAACTCCCAGTATCTGAAACTGATTAAGCTCCTCTTGCATGACCTCCACCCAGGCAGGCTCACGCAGGGCTTCAGTTACAGACTTAGGCTCAATCTGAGAAACAAATGCAGAATGCATCCATAACTCTTGAGTCCCATGATTACGCTCCAGCTCGACATACAAACTCTCCTCGTTTGCAACTTGCCTTCTCGTCTGTACTCCAACAGACAGGTCTCCAATGATTTGCTTCACAGGGTGATTCACTTGTACTCTAGACACTGGCACTTGCGGGACTACAACACCATGATCAAGATTTGTGATATTCTGATCTTCATCTTTATCTTGAAAAACTGCATCTTCAAAAATATCCTAATCATCCTCCGATGACTAATCAACATTAACAGCTTCTGAAGTGCCTTCCCCTGTTGGATGAGTATCTTCAGCTGGATGAGAAATTCATGTATCTTCACAATTTTGTAAATCGTATAACATCTGCAAAGAAATTTCATCATCAGTAACAGTAGGAGACAAGTTAAAAGACTAGAAAAGTTTATCATAATCGAATAACCAATTTGGACCTTTGCCTTATGGTATAGGTGTATGTCGTTGAACATCCACATTATACCAGAGTTCCACAACACCCGTGCGTTTGTTAAACACACGTTTATTTGGAAGACTATAGCCCAGAAAGAAACCTTCTTCAACCTTAGAGTTGAATTTAGCATCTTTCTTGAGCATGGTACAAGAAGCCCCGAAAGGTTCCAAGTGTTCCAAATTTGGTTTCCGATTCTAAAGAAGTTCATAACAAGTCTTGTTATGTCGTTTGACAATCAACACTCTGTTGAGAGTAAAACAGGCGGTCGCTACAGCTTCACTCCAGAAAGTAATGGGCAGCTTAGAATCAGCAAGCATCATCCGAGCAGACTCTATCAATGTACGATTCTTCCTTTCAGCTACACCGTTCATTTGTGGTTCATACGGTGCACTAAATTGCTGCTGGATGCCCTTTGAATCACATAATGCTTCCATGTTCTGATTCTTAAATTCTGTTCCATTGTCTGATCGAACACGCCTAACCCTCAGCTTGTACAAAGTCTCCAATCTGTTCACAAGCAACACAAAATTTTCATAAGTTTCAGATTTAAATTTTAAGAACATAACACATGAAAATCTAGAAAAATCATCGGTCACTACAAAACAATATGATTCACCTCCAATACTTTTCACATTAATCGGTCCAAACAGATCCATGTGAAGAAGTTCTAGAGGTTTATCAATAGAAAAAACAGTTTTAGTCTTATGTGACCTCCTTTTCTGTTTGCCTTTCTTACACGAAACACACACATCAGGTAATTTGAAATGTTTAACCGGTACACCATCAACCAAGTGATTGTGTACAAGATGATTCATCTTTCTGATGTGTATGTGACCCATTCTCTTGTGCCACGACCGAGTATCCTGCTCTGTGGCCTTTGACACCAAACAAGTCTCAACTTTGTTAACTGTCTCCGCCTTTGCCATGTCTAAAACATACAGATCTTTACACCTGTCAGCAGTCATTAAAATCCAGTCTTCAGGAATTTAAATTCCTTGCTTGAGCACGTAGCACTTTTTCTCATCAAACAAAACCTTGTAACCTTTATCACTTATCTGAGACACACTCAAAAGATTATTAGTTAACTCTTTGCAGTAATTCACATTGTCAAAGGAACTTTACCATTAGTCAAACTACCACTCCCGGTAATTTGACCACCTTTGTCACCTGCAAAATTAACATAACATCCATTCATCTGTCGAAAATCTTTCAACAAACTGATCTCTCCTGTCATATGCCGTGAACATCCGCTATCAACAACCATCTACTGTTGATATGGCCTGTGAATGCCACCTGCATCATAAATTAAAACAAAATACGATCAGTACCAAAAGGGATGACTCCCGCCACTCCGGCGTTGAGTCTCCCTGAACAGCCTCCTGCCATTAGATCTCAATGAACTACTTGAAGACCCCTCTTCCAAGTATTCATCATTGCTCAAATCAAATCTATCACCCGACCTGTATCTGGATTTCCAACAAGAATTAGAATTAAAATTTTGTTTTGAAAATCTTTTATGAGAAAAATTATCATAAAATTCATCATCAGATGATGATAACCTATTCAAAACTCTTTTACCTTTTAATTGATTATCAAAAACTTGTTTTTTTTGGAAAATTTTCATCCTTAACCCAGACACATTCAGGATCAAATTTCCTGAGAATTTTCATCTCTTCCTCACTAGGCTTTACCCTCCTAGGATTCCCACTGGCATGGATCACACAATTGTCATTAACAGAAGTTTTCTTCTTGACTTTGTGACTTTGACAATTAACCCTTTTCCTCCACAAGTGAAACACTGTCGTGTTTCTCGTGAAGTAAAGGTATGAAATCTGTTACAATTAACCATATCACATTCAGCAATGACATGACCCAGTTTCCCACATCTGTAGCATTTCCTTGATGACACTTTCTTTGGCTTTTCATCACACCCCTTAGATGATTCCAAAGACTTGGATGCTACAGATGGAGATAAAACCTTTTTCTTCAAAACAGTTGCTTTAATTTTCTCATTCTTTTGATAAGTCTTTGATTTTCCCTCGTTTACAACCCCACTCTTGTTAACTTTGTCAACAACTTTGACAAACTTCTTGTCAATCTTTTTAGAAAATTTCTCTGATTTTTGAAAAACTTTGCTTGACTCTCCTTTTTGTGTAGTTGAAGATTCAACAAACACAATTGGCTTGACAGTAGAAGTAGTCTTGACTTTTAGGTTTGATTTAGAAACAATCTTTTGTTTAGCCATTGAATTCCCCGCAGATTTTACTTCAGATTTTGATTTTTGAAAAACTGGACTCTTCTTTTCAACAGACTTTGCCTTTTGATGACCAATCATCCTTAGAATATCATCTGGATATTCTAAATCAGTAATGTCCTCAATCATAGGAGCATCATTGTCAACAAATTCACTCTCATGATCAGATTCACTCTCCTTTAATGAAATAGGATCAATTTCTAAATCCGGTTCAAGCTGTGGTCTTGGTGCAAAACTAAAAGGAGGTGGAACAGAATGAAAACCAATCCCAGAATTATCACGAGATCTTTGCATAGCCGCAAAATGATCAATGACAAATGCGGAATTCTGATAATTCTCAAGCTTGGCTTTGTTCAACTCAGCTTCAGCTTTTGCAGCCGATAACTCAACTTTTAACTTCTGAACTGAATCCAGATGCACAGAAACAGCGTGGTTATTCTGTAAAACCTTGATTTTTAAATCTTCGTTCTCTTTACTAAGATCATTTATCTTCTTATCAAACGCCTTTTCTTTTGAAATCAATTTCTTGTTTGCTTATGTGCATACTCGTAGATCAGAAGTCAACTGTGAGTTCATCTCTTTGAGTCTATCTATCATCTCACACAAATCACTCTGTACCTCAGTCATCTCATCAATCTTCTCCTTTCCTTTTCCTGATTCTTCTTCCAAAGAAGCCATGAAAGCACCCATAAGATCATCATACTTAACCCCCCAGTCATAGCCCTCATCAGCTTGACTTACCAGCGCTTTAGAAGATGATTCTTCAGATTTCTCTTTCTTTTTCTGATGATCTTCCTTAGGCTTGAATGGATTCAGATTGCCTTGCTTCTTGGGATTTTTGCACTCTATTGCAAAATGACCATGTTCACCACAGTTATAACACTGTGTAGATTTTGGATTAAATCCAAACTTTGTGTTCCGGTCAAAAGTGAATTTCTTCCCGGTTTTCTTCTCTTATCTATTAATTCTGCGAATAACACTCGCCAATGCCCACTGCGTATCTATCAACTCCATCTCATCCTCATCAATTTGTGCATAATCTTCAAAAGTCAGATTTGCATTTCCGATTCTCCCAGCCACCTGCTCATCATAAGCACTCACGACACATGACAAAATGGACATATGATCTTTAACAGCTTCAACTGTCACTTTTCCTAAATTTGTTGTGTTAAGCTGAACTGGAGGTGGTGTAGACTCAGACTTTTTCTCATTGACAGGACAATGTGAGCTAGAACTTGTAGGCACTGAAGAACTCTGAGTAGATTCAGAAGTTCTAGACACAAAAGCAGTCTGTATCTTCGCAAATGCAGCAGGAGGTGTAGCAACTGAACCACCATACAAGGAAGGGTCTTGAGTGACATTTACCCGTCTTGCTTTACGTTTGTCCTTCATTTCTTGTTCCTCCAGTTTCTGAATAAACTCTACCAATGTCAATCCAGGTAGGTTTTCTCTCAATATGAGCACCAAAGAGTTCCATTTGTTAGGTAATGCATCAGCCAAACAGTCTATCTTCTCATCCTCTGAATACTCAATACCATATTTTCTCACTTCAGTTAACAAGTGTCTGTATCTGGTAATTAAAGCATCCAAATTTTCATTTCCTATGATATTGAAATTTTCAAACTCCTTTCTGATGTCAGTAGCCTTCATTTTCTTCAGATTGGTATTTCCTTCAACTCTTGCCTTTAATGCATTCCAAAGACTGTAAGCCGTCTTGTGTTCATCAAATTGATGCAAAATTTGATTGGGAATAGCTTGACTCAATAACCAATACGCTTTCTTCTCTGAGTCATACTTTTTCCTTTCATCTACATCCAATCTTTCCAAGAGTTGAAACAAATCAGTACCAACTACTCTTGGTCTCTCATAAGGAGATAAGATTCTTTCCCATAAATTTGTATCCATGCCATTCAGATGAGTCTCAAATCGTCCTTTCCAACTGTCATAATCAGCTAAATCCAATAGCGTTGGCACTTTATTTGTACTACCCACTTCATTCTCACTAATTAAAATGTTCTGAAGTTTGGAATTCTGACTTGCCATCGCAGCGTACATGTCAGACATGATTTTAGAAATGTAAGCAGCGAACCTTTTTCCAAAATATCACTAGCCGAACCTCAAACGAACCTCAGCCGAACCTTCAGATAAAATTTTGTCTTAGCCGAACCTTCAGACGAACCTCAGCCGAACCTATGGACTAAAATTCGTCTTTTGAACAGCGAACCTTTAAGCAAAGAACCTTGAACTCACGAACCTTTGCATAGACAAACCAAGAAACTGGCGAACCTTTAGTTCAAACGAACCCTCAGCCAAACTATACACAGTAAACAGCGAACCTCTGCCAAACTATCACCCAAACTTGCCGAACCTTGACAAAAATCTTTGCCGAACCTTCGCCGAACTATAGCCGAACCTCTGACGAACCTTCAGCGAACTATCAAACGAACCCTCTGAAACACCTTCTAGCAGCGAACCTTCGTCTTCAGCAAGTCATTTTGAAATTTTTGAGCGGGAAACCTTCCAAAACTTCAAAAAATCCTCCCAAATCTCTACCAAAACACCTCCAAAACTTCAATTGTTGTAATCCAACAGCAATTGAGGATAAACACGGTCACAAATCACCAGAAAATCAATCAAGAAGAAATTAGAAAGAAGCCATTGATGAACTTCATATCTTCAACTCTTCAATTGCTTAAAATCCTTGAATTTGTAGTGTAGAACTTCTCCAAATTCTCTGATACCACTGTTAATTTGGTGAATGTAATCTCCAAATGATTAGGATCGAATAAGAAGTTCTATGAACTATTAACTATGTGCGGAATCCATAGCTAATATGTATGAATACAAAGAACACATGCAATTCCTTAAACAAATCTTGTATTATCAACAAATGATTACAAGATAACAATTCTCACACAGAGAATTTACAGAGATTTTCTAACAGACTGTCCAAGGTTCTCCTAGATCTACAAACAAAACAACTATTTATAGATACTAGACCAGCGAACCTTTCATAGGTAGCCGAACCTAAGGTTTGCCAGCCGAACCCTAAGGTTCGCTGGACGAACCATTAGGTTCGCTAGACAAACCTATGAAAACAACCAAAAGGTTCGCCGAACCTTTCAATTCCAATAGGTTCGCCAATATGCTAAGGTTCGTGGGCCAGACAAACCTTAAGCATAACTAGCCGAACCTTTATACAATCAAAATAAATACAACTTTTGAATATACACTTTTGAATAGCAAACAATTACAAATATGCACTAACACGAACAAGTCAGGGGATGAAATAGGCCCTAAGGCTCACTCAACGAGTCAGTGGATGAAATAAACCCAATGAGTCAAACAATACCATTCCTTAGCTTGGGACTATATCTACTAGTTCCACTAAACCTCTAATTTAGATAAATGATTCATCACTCTTTACAACACTGACAGTAGTTAATAAGGTTTTGGTTTCAGCCTTGATAAGAAAATATCAATTTTCTTTCAAACTCCTCGACAACATCCTTGTAGCTCTTTGTACTTCCACATGTATGGTTTACAAGGACCACTATATGAACTCATCAACTGTAAGATGAGAATTCAAACCCAATGTCTTGTCACGCTTAAAGTACCACCAAGCAGACACTAGAGGATTGTGCGGGAAAGATTTCCGTTACAGGTGCATATGTGAAGACAAGTTATATTATATGAAAACTTTGGTGACCTCTATTGTGAGTCAACTATCAATTTGGGAACTTAAGGGAGATACGTTGACTACAAGGTGGTCAACTCCAAACAGCTACACTAACACCCACACAAGGAGTGTCTCGACATCAGGTTACCTAAGAAAAACACACTCAAGCAAAATAACTATCCTTCTAGGATCTACACTAGACTCTATAGTAGCATTCAACTCGAGTAACTATCCTTAAGAATTTCTTTCGATAGGCTATCCAATCATACATCATGTGACTATTGTCTGAATCTTGATGTCCTGAATAAACCTTGAATCCCGCAAAACCAAATAGCTCAAGGTAGGAGGAACTAAAATTCTTATGTAAGGTAAATTGACGATCATGGTGCGCAACGTAATCGTGAATTTACAGGTACGCATGAATTTTGGCAAATTCTATTGTGAGCCTATTTTCAAAACACATACATAAAATATTCGCCTATCCTTCATTCTGGAGGTTGTAGCGAATTCGGTTGACATATCGAGATTCCAACATAAAATTCATCAAATTTCCAGCTGTAGTTCTGGTTACTCTGTGTTTATAAAACCCTCATGGTAAGACTTTGCACTTCACCTGGATAACTTCATGTGTATGTCAAAACACCTACTTGTGAACATCTGTAAAGATTCCCTATCAAGCGAAGAACGAAATATAATTTCATGCATATACCGAGCAGAGTTCTCAATGACCACAACAACAACAACAAGAAACACCCAAAGGATGCTTTGGATGCAAAAAGCCAGGGCACTTCAATTGAAACGCACTGGTAGTAACAACAAAAGGAAAGAAAACAGTGGTCTGAGGGGGACAAGCCTTCATGATCATAAGAAACATAGAGAAAATATCAACCTCACCACAAGTACATATATGCAAAACAAATTCTTGCTCTTGTGTTATTTGATACTGGAATAGAAAAGAGCTTCAGATCTAGTGAAATTAGCGAAATATTTGCCATAACCTCAACACCGTTAGAGGTTGAATATACTGTAGAACTAACTGATGGTAAGTTAGTTGCAGTAGAACATATTCTCAAAGGATGTATTCTTGACTTGATGGGTCAAACACTTGACATTGACCTTATGCCTATCGCTTTAGGCAGTTTTGATGTAGTCATTGGCATGGACTGGTTGTCGAAACACCAGGCGGAAATAGTATGCCAGGAAAAGATTGTTTGTATACCTCTTTCACATGGAGAGACTCTGTATGTACAAGGCGAGAATAGTAGTATGCCACTGCGTCTCATATCTTGTATGAAGGCACACAAATGTCTGAGTAAAGGTCATATAGCAGTTATAACACTTATAACTAAAAAGCCGGTAGCTGAGAAGAAGATTGAAGATATCCCCGTGGTTTGTGAATTTACTGAAGTATTTCCAGAATCCCTATCGGGATTACCTCCTACTAGGCAGATGGAATTTCGAATTGACCTTACACCAGACGCAACACCGATTGCGAGAGCGCCTTATCGACTTGCACCATCTGAAATGCAAGAGGTATCTACACAACTGCAGGAATTGTTGGATAAGGGCTTTATACGACCTAATTTTCACCGTGGGGAGCTCCAGTCTTATTTGTGAAGAAAAAGGACGGGACTTTCCGTATGTGTATCGATTACCGGGAACTTAACAAAGTTACCATCAAAAACCGGTATCCGTTACCTAGGATCGACAATCTGTTCGAACAGTTACAAGGTTCGAGTTACTACTCGAAGATTGATCTCAGATCGGGTTACCATCAACTCAGAGTCCAAGAGGAGGATATTCCAAAGACAGCATTCAGAACGCGCTATGGCCCTTACGAATTCTTGGTCACCATTTGGGTTGACAAAGACTCCGGCAGTATTCATGGATCTCATGAATCGAGTCTGCAAACCTTATATTGATAAGTTTGTCATTGTTTTCATTGATGACATTCTCATCTATTCTCGGACTGAGGAGGAGCATGCTGAACATTTCCGATTGCTGTTAGAACTACTAAAACAAGAACAATTGTACGCTAAGTTCTCGAAATATGACTTCTGGATGCGAGAAGTTCAATTCTTGGGTCATATAGTCAATGAGAAGGGCATACATATTAATCTAGTGAAAATTGAAGCGATTAAGAATTGGGAAGTACCAAAAACCCCTACCGAGGTACGACAATTCCTTGGTTTGGCGGGTTATTATCGACGATTCATTAAAGGTTTCTCAAAGATTGCTCAACCACTTACAGCTCTTACTCACAAAGGAACGGAGTATAACTGGACGGATAAACAGGAAGCTGCATTCCAGCTATTGAAACAGAAACTCTGCAGTGCACCGATTCTATCCTTACCGGAAGGGACGGAAGACTTTATGGTGTATTGTGATGCATCTGCCCAGGGGTTGGGATGTGTGTTGATGCAACGTGATAAAGTGATTGCTTACGCTTCAAGACAACTTCGACCACACGAAAAGAATTACACTACCCATGACTTGGAGCTAGGAGCAGTGGTATTTGCCTTGAAGATCTAGAGGCACTACTTATATGGAACTAGGTGTACCATTTACACTGATCATAAGAGTTTACAACATATCTTTGATCAGAAGGAGCTCAATATGAGACAACGACGGTGGGTCGAGTTGTTGAACGACTATGAATGCACGACCAAATATCATTCGGGAAAAGCTAATGTGGTAGCTGATGCTCTAAGCAGAAAAGATACAACACCAACAAGACAGTTTCACACACTTATGTTCACGATATATACTGATTTACCATACAGGATACGCAGTGCTCAGTTTGAGGCCTTAGAAAAGGATAAGTTAGAACATGAATCCTTACGAGGAATGGAAAAACAATTGGATGTTATGCCTGATGGAACTCGTTGTTTCATTAATCGACTTTGGATATCTTTACATGGTGGTTTAAGGGAACTCATGACGGATGAAACGCGCAAACCCAGATATTCAGTCCATCCGGGGTCAGACAAGATGTATCATGACTTAAAGGCACTGTATTGGTGGCCTTACATGAAAGCCGACATTGCTAAGTACGTTAGCAAATGTTTGACTTGCTCGAAAGTCAAAGTTGAATATCAGAAGCCATCTGGTTTACTGCAACAACCAGAAATACCGATGTGGAAATGGAAACAGATTTTGATGGATTTCATTACTAAGTTACCCCGCACACCAAGTGGTTGTGATATGTTATGGGTAATTGTTGACCGATTAACGAAATCTGCACATTTCTTGGCAATTAAAGAAACTGACAAAATGGAGAAATTGACTTGTATTTACATCCAGGAAGTGGTAGCACGACATGGCGTACCAATTTCTATCATATCAGATCGGGATGCCCGATTCACTTCAAACTTTTGGAAATCTCTCCATAAGTCATTGGGAACTCGTTTAGACATGAGTACTGCCTATCATCCGCAAACCGACGGTCAGAGTGAACATACAATCCAAACGCTCGAGGACATGTTACGAGCTTGTGTCATTGATTTTGGTGATAGTTGGGAAAACCACTTACCGTTAGTGGAATTCTCTTACAACAACAGTTATCATACAAGTATTCAGGCAGCACCGTTTGAAGCATTGTATGGTCGTAAATGTCGTTCACCGGTTTGCTGGGCTGAAATTGGTGACAGTCAAATTACAGGTCCTGAACTAGTGTACGAAACGACTGAGAATATAGTTCAAATCCGGAACCGTATGGCAGCGGCTCGGGATCGACAAAAGAGTTATGCTGACAAACGTCGCAAGCCATTGGAATTTCAAGTAGGAGACCGAGTTCTTCTAAAAGTATCACCTTAGAAAGGTGTGATACGATTCGGCAACCGAGGGAAGCTTAGCCCACGTTACGTAGGACCTTTTGAGATTCTGAAAAGGATTGGTCCGGTTGCGTATCAATTCCAATTACTGGATGAACTCAGCGGAGTTCATGATGTGTTTCATGTTTCAAACTTGAAGAAATGTCTTTCTGATGAGACATTGATAGTGCCACCTGAAGAGATACAGGTGGACGAACAGTTACGGTTCATTGAAGAACCAGTTGAAATCATGGACCGAGAGGTCAAACAACTCAAATAAAGCAAGATTCTTATAGTCAAAATCCGGTGGAATTCAAAACGTGGACCTGAATTCACATGGGAAAGAGAAGATCAAATGATGAAGAAGTATCCTCATATATTCAAAACAACAACTGCAAACACTGCGAAGACATGTTAAATTTCGGGACGAAATTTCCTTTAACAAGGGGATGACGTGATGCTTCACACATCAACACTTCAAATTTCAAACGGTAAGCACAAACACTTTATACAATTGGTTTTGTTACAAACATTGTGCTACATTACATTTTATGTGCTACATTTCATATGTTACATGTTATGATAGTACAGACATGATAAGTTTCAAACATTTGCTATGTACGAGGTTACATAGTACAAACAATTCCGAACACTCACTATGTATAGGATTACATAGCACAGTACGATTAAACACAAACATACACAGTTAGGTGTACTAACTAGTGTGCACGCAAACAGTTACATAGAACGATAACACTTAGGTGTGATGTTACACAGAATGATCAAATATCGCACTAGCACGCACAGTCCGAACTCATAAGTAGTGTCCTAACCACTTCTAACACTTAACAATTTTCGGGACGAAAATTCCTTCGATAAGGGGATAATGTGACAATCTGACATTCCGGATTAACTCGGTTAACTCAAGATTAACCGAAATGATATACAATTGAATAAAAACAAACTACAAGGGTTAGAATTAAACAAAACAAGTTATAAACACCACAATTATAAGGGGTTAAGTTTGTAATTAGGATAAAATGCAAAATTTTGACTTTGGAAGTCAAAATTCGGCCAAAAATCAATTGGAATTCGAATTCCACATCAATAATCGGTTACTACTGAATTAAATCATCCATAATGATCACATCAATGATAATTTATAGTTATCATACGTTATGAACTTGTAAATCATCGAATTAAACTCATATGAGCTTGAAAACTCATAACCGTCATTAGTAATTATCAAAAACACATAATTTGTATTGAACCGATCAAATTGAAACCCCATAAACCTTATTCGGCCTCTTTAACACCTGCTACAAACCATAATTCGAAGAGAAACAGTGTGAAGATACGAATTGAAGTGGAGGTTGGTCGAAAATCAAGCTTCAAGTCGATTTACATCCATTCGTAGATAAACAAGGTAAATATTCACTCCTACACAATCTAAATGGGCCAAATAAACATAGTCATATGATAATTGTGGCTTCTAAGATCGAATTTTACGATATATAGTTCTAGGGTTCATCATTGAAACCGATTTGGGGGTTTTCGAACAAACGAGTTAAGAAATCAAATTCATATACGCGGACAGTTTCGAAATAGTATTTTAAACGAAAACCATATGTTAATTTTATCAAGCAACAAAGAATCATGAGAACTCGAATTCTAGGGTTCTTGAGGAAGAAGGAATTGGGGGTTTTCACTCAAATGTATTTTAGAATCAAATTAAGTCCTACCAGTAGTTTCATGAAGTTTCATTGAACGAAATCCTTATATTCTTTGCACCTAACAATAACGAATTGTTCACGATCGAGTTCTAGGGTTCTTAGTCACAAACGAATTGAGGGTTTCGATTTAAACGAGTTTTATAACCAAATTAAAGTTCACAGAGAGTTTCGGAATTCATTGATTATGGAAAATCCTTTATCAATTTCTAAATATGTTAATGAATTGAGTGATTTCTAATTCTAAGGTTTATGTGTAAAATTAATTGGGGTTTTTGGATCATGCAAGCATGAAAATTCAATTAAATGTTACAGATAATTTCGAAATCATTGTTTAATGAAAACCATACGATTTTATTGATTAACATAAACGAATTTGATCAAATTAAACTGTTGGTGTTGACATCCACGTTCAAAACTTGGAATGATCGAATTAACACACTTCGAGTGGATGGATTATCAAATTAGAGACGTGGTTGAACTCGGTTGGGTTCCACGAACCAAATCCCCATGGTTATAGGATTAATGATGAGCCGATCATGGGTCAATTGGAGCCATTTGGGTTCGGTGGGTTAATCAAGGGAAACCAGTCGACCCGAACTTAAAATAATTAACTTCGGAGTTCAGTTGCGATACCCTAGCAGGCCGGATTGGTAAGGGATCTCCGGTTTTTGATAAAAACACTATTTTTTAGTGTTTTGGTAATAAATCGCTCACGCTAACTCCGATTTAATCCATTTCAATTTCGTTGGTACCAGAATTTAATTTCGAACGTAATATGGCAATAAAATTTATATTTTAACTCGAAAACATAATCGCGTATAATTACGCGTATTTAAATAAAATCGTATACGGCTATATGAGTTAATTAAACGAATTTAAAGGCACACGTACCTATATATGCACACTACTAACACTCTAACATACGTGTGTTGACACGTATGTGAGTTCAAGCCCAAAACGACATTTCTAATAACGAAACGTTATCGTAAATACACAGATTATTCGTAGAAGGTTGTCTACGCTAATTCACAAGCATTTGATCATTCTACTTACATTCACAGGTGCGTACATGGCCCCTATTCTTATTTTAACTGTTTTGGGGTTGAAAACATGTGCAACAAACATTTTAGATACATATCACTTGCATGAGTTAGCTATTTACGATAAGTGTGAACATAGCATTACAAGTCCTTACATATCGAACCGTTTAGTTTGTCGTAGTGCAAAGTGTGGTAGTTGAACATAGATCTATTGGGTTCGACAAACCTCACTTGGTAGATGGGATCTACTCAGGTGTTTGACTAGCCAAAACACATTACTATTGTTTGTGCTGGACAATAGTGGAAAGGCAACCAACATTCAAACAGTCAGCTTCGGTGTCGACCGCTTATGTAAATAGTACAATGACTAGCTATCATGACTATGCAATGTGTGATTATGTGATCTGCAAACATTATATACAAATAGCTTGTTCAAACAATTGATTCAAACATTTGTGATTATTCATACAAACCTGTGTATGCACCAACCTTTGTGTTGACTTGATTTACATGTTTTCTCAGGACACTAAGGCACAAGCAAGGACAAGTAGGGACTAGGACGTTGAGTCTCATGCATACGGTTTATTGTGATTGTTGATTTAAAAAATTAAACATTGTATTTACGGTTTTGCAACTGTTACATTTGGTTATTGATTTTCAAACGCTTCCGCAAAATGTTAAACTCTGATTTTACAAATTAAGACTAAATTATGTTTAAAAGTATATAGAGGTCTTTCGCTATGTCTAATGACTGAGATCCTGGTTTGTCACGCCCTAAACGGTATGATTCTGTTGGTTGAAATTTGGGGGTGTGACAGAGTGGTTGGGCTATTTTGCAGAATCCTTCAATGAAACGTCGATAATCGCCTGCCAAGCCTAGGAATTGTCGCACCACAGTTGGGGTCTTTGGTGCTTCCCAGTTCTTGATGGCCTCTATCTTGGATTTATCCACAGGTATTCCTTTCTCATTAATGAATTGTGCCCCAAGAAACCTCTCGGATTCAAAAATCACATTTGGAGAGTTTAGCGTCCAGCTTCTCTTGTTGCAAGAGTTCAAGAGCCAATTGAAGATGCTCTTTGTGTTCTTCATGAGTTTTGGAGTAGATGAGAATGTAATCGATAAAGACAATGATAAACTTATCGAGGTAAGGTTTGCACACTCAGTTCATGAGATCCATGAATACGGCATGTGCATTTGTCAGACCAAATCGCATGACCAAGAACTCGTAATGGCCAAACCGAGTACGAAAGGCTGTCTTAGGAATATCTTCCTCTTGACGTCTCAACTGGTGGTACCCAAATCACAGATCGATCTTAGAATAGTAACTTGATCCTTTTAGTTGATCGAACAGATCATCAATGCGACGTAGGGGTAACGATTTTTGATCATCACTTTTTTTAGCTCGCGGTAGTCGATGCACATACGAAACGTGCTATCCTTCTTCTTAACAAAAAAGACAGGAGCTCCCCACGGCGAGAAGCTCGGTCTAATGAAACCCTTGTCCAACAATTCTTGAATTTTGTTTGACAGTTCCTACATCTCCGAAGGTGCAAATCGATAGGGTGCTTGTGCGATAGGTGCTGCTCTCAGTGCGATGTACATGCGGAAATCCACTTGTCATGGTGGTGGAAGTCCTGGTAGATACTCTGGAAATACGTTGGTATATAATCGCACACAATGGGTATCTCTTCAAGTTTCTTCTCCTCTTCGATTTTCTCATTGATGAGTGCCAAGATGGCTGTCTATCTCTTCGTAGGCATTTTTGAGTTTTCATGCACAAGATGATGTTCAGAGGAGATTCACTCCTTTCTCCCTTGATGGTTAAGGTTTATCCGCTGGGGAGGGGTATACGCACAACCTATCATGAAAAATTATTTCAACTAGGTTTTCAGACAACCAATCCATGCCTACTACTACGTCAAAACTGCTGAGCGTGACTGACATGAGATCGATTTTAAACTTGTGGTTTCCTAGCTCTAGGGAGCATCCTTTCAAGATGTGTTTAGTTACAATTAACTTACCCTCAGCTAGCTCTACAGTGTATTCAACCTTTAAGGGTATTGGGGATATGTCAAGCATCTCACTAAATTCACTGGATATAAAACTCTTTTGTACTCCTGTATCAAACAATATAGAAGCATAATGATCGTTTAGGAGATACTTACTTGTTGCGAGGTTGGGGTCCCTTCTGGCTTCCTTTGCCCCGATCACGAAGGCTCGTCCCCTCGGACCGTTGTTCCCGTTGTTTTTATTGTTAGGCGGGTTGGGGTTGTTGTTCTTCAAGTGTGGGCAGCCTTTCTTGAAGTGCCCAGGTTCCATAAATACGAAGCAGCCTTTCGGTGCTTCATGTTGCTGTTGTTGTGGTTGTGGGGTTTTTAACCAGAAGTTCGCCTCTGCAGTCTTTACCTGCACGTCCTATCTTGCCACAACGTTGGCACCGGATAATGCCACACTGCCCTAGTGTGTGATGAAGGTTGCACTTGTTGCACTTGGGGTGTTAGTCTGCATAGGCTCCCTGGTTCTGGTTGGTTGGGGTGGGTGGAGTGTAAGCATTAGGTGATCCAAACTTACGTTGTTGTGATGCTGGTTGGAGAGTGGAAGTCTTGCTTAGGGTGTTATCCTATTTGCATTTTTTCTTTGTGGTTTTGGCTAACCAACCATGAGGTGGTAAGAGTCCTTGTGCAACTGTCGAGTCAATTAGCTTGTGGGCTAATCGGACAGCTTGCTGTAAGGTGATGGGCTCAGCAGAAAGTACAATGCCCTAAATTTGAGGGTGTAATCCCTCGATGTACTTCTCAATATGCTTGTAGGCTGAGGTTACCATTTCTGGACACAAGTGTGCCAGTTCATATGATCGGGCAGTGATGCCTCGATCTCGGAACCAACCATCTTGTGGTTTCAGAATTCAGTCTCTAGTTTCTGCACTCCACCACGAGGAAAGTATTCACGGTTCATCATCCTCTTGAACTCTTCCCATGGTAGGGCATTGGCTTCTTCCAGCCCTAGATTCTAAACGTTTACGTTCCACCTAGTGAGGACTGCTCCCTCAAGAGTTCAGATGCAAATTTGATCTGTTCTTCGTTCCTACAGTTTCTCATGGCGAAGGTTGACTCTGCCTTCTCCATCCAACGCATAAGGCCGACGGTACCCTCAGTAACATTGAATGAGTGGAGTTTGCAGACTAGGAATGAGTTGAATGTGTAGAGGGGTGAGTTAGGGTTTGCTCCTAAAATATGTAAAGACATGAATTTTATTCAAAATTCGGTAAACGCATTGTAATTGGAATAAGTGGTCATGTGCAAGGTGAATTCGGAAATGATGTTCGTCACCTTGGTTCAATTGGTTCCGATTGCGGGCAGCTTCACGTGCAGCAATTGCCTCCTCAACTCGCTCTTTGATGAGTGAGTTAATTTTAGTTGTAGTCAGGTTGATGTTTCCGCGTCCTCCAACGTTCAGGCGTCTTCCAGCCATGAATCTTCATAGCGAGAATAAGCGTTAGAATGTTACAAAGATCTAATGTAAAATGTGCAGTTGGTACAGAAAGGAAACATGTAATGTAAGCCTAAACTCAACTTTCAATAATAGATAATAACTTTTGATATATAATAAGTTGTAGTGGTTACAATTCATTTACTACCAAAACATCACAATCCCAAAATATCCAGTTGTAGGGACACAACCAGTTCCTTCTAAGTCTATGCTAAATGTTGGTTTGGTGAATATAATCTCCAAATGATTAGGATCGAATAAGAAGTTCTACGAACTATTAACGATGTGCGGAATACATTGTTAATATGTATAAAACTCAAGATCACAAGCAATTCATCAAACAAATCTTGTATTATCAACAAATGATTACAATACTCAATCAGAATTACTGACTTCTCACACAGAGAGAATCAGCAGATCTATCCCAAAAGTTTTATCTAAGTTCTAAACACAACTACTATATATACTACAGACCAGAGAACCTTAGGTTCGTCAGCCGAACCCTAAGGTTCACTGAGCAAACCCTTAGGTTCGTTAGCCGAACCATCTCAAGGTTTATAGGTTCGCCGAACCTATCAACACAATAGGTTCGCCGAACCTGTCTAGGTTCGTGGGCCAAACGAACCTTGACAAACCTTTAGACGAACCTTTCTAAAAACAAAATAAATACAACTTTTGAATAGCAAACAATTACAAATATGCACTAACAAACTCCCCCTAAATGTTTGCTATCAAAATCTTCATTCTTGATCTGCAGATTTGTCTTGAACACCGCTTGATTTTCCAACATCTTCAGTCACCACATTATCCACCGCTCGTATAACAACAGAACGTGGTATCTTTGCCAATCTTTCTGCCATCAATCTATCATCTCTTTCATCTCTTTCCTTTTGCAATTGCATCAACTCAGTATAAAGATAATTCACATCATTCCAATTGCAACCAGAATGTATACGCAAAGTAAAACACATTCGTGCAATGGTCTGATATTGAATTGCCATATCTTTGTAACTCACTCCAACATCATGAAATCCATCTTCAGCATATATCTGAGCTGAATCCAACAAAATAATATCATCTCTCGAGCAATTCACAATCCATATAGGATCAAGCATTCGTATCACCCTCCAATCATCATCTTTCTTCAAAACAATCACACCTTCTGAAGTTCTTTCATCATAAAACCAGAATTTGAAATATGGATTCCAATCTTATTCAACCTTCCTTAATCTTGGCCTCTTGTAAACTGTTGGCTTCACATAATCTTTGAATCTTTCTCTGAACTGAGGAGATAACAAACTCCATCCAAACCTTGATTCTTTCTTTAACATGTTCTCAAAAATCTCATTGTGTCGAGTTTGTATAGGCTTTATCATTCTTAGTCTTGAAAGATCTTTGCACTCGAAAGCAGGTAGACTCATCAAATCAGTAGCCTTGCCAAAGTATTGGCATCCATCAATTCTTTTCACCACATAACAACCCTTATCATGTAAACTTCCAGGAATGTAATGAAAATAACCATAACTAATAATCCTTCCAATCATCTTGGATTTAGATCCAATCTTGAACTTTGTGGATTGTTTAGTTAGGTTTTCTGGATCTTTATCTTCATACTCTTCTCTCATAATCTTGAAAGAATGTAGATGATCAATGATGTACTTAGTTTCATCTTGAATCTCATTCCATAAATCCATGTTTGTCTTTACTTTAACTGGATTCAGAGTTGTACTTGACATACTTCCGGCTTCAAACATTTTCTTCATCATGTTTAGATTCAGCAATTCTTCATCAATAACATCTTTATCAAAATCAGACAAATCAGTATCATCATATTCTTCAAAATCAAACATCAAATCATCATCATCATCCTTATCATCATCAAATATAGATTGATAGTCTTGAACTGAATAATCTCCAATAATCTCCCCTTCTTCTATCTCCTGATCCACTTGAATCTCAACAAAATTTCTCTGCAAATCTATATCAGAATTCAGTTTGAATAAATCTAGAAAGGTAGGCAACGAATAATCAACAATCCTTTTAGGATATTCTATTAAATCCAAATTCTCAATTTCAACCGACATACAATCCTTAGCCCTATCTGAAGCTACAAAAGAAACTGGAACAGCATCAGTAGAAACCTTTGGAGGAGTATAAACTATTATAGCCCCTGTCACAGAATTCAAGCCATCAGAATTTCCAGTAACTCCACTAGCATCACCACCTGCTCCACCAGCGCCATCAAAATCAAAATCATCATGATGTTCATCAATATCAGTATCACCATAGTCAACCTCTTCTTCTTCTTCTTCTTCTTCTTCTACCTTCTCCTCCTCATCATCAACATCAACTACCACTTTTTCAACTCTTGAACTAGAAGCTTCAGACTTTGACATCTTTGATTCTAAATCTTTGATCTTGAATCTCAACTCAGTATTCTCATTCTTCAAATCAACAATATCTTCATATTGTAGCTTGACAAAAAATTCTAACTCAGAAATTTTGTCTTTCAAAACTTTCTTCTCAGCAGCATCTTCTTCTTTCCATTTCATCATCAGGTTCATTTGAGCTTTTAACTCATTAAACTCAGAAATAGAAAAAGATGGTTTCTCAGCAACTTCCTTTTCTTTTTCTTTCTTATACTCTTCAAACTCTTTTGTCAACACAGATAATCTCTGTTTGATCTCAGAATCATCATAATCAGTAAAGTTGATATCTCCTAAATCATCCAGTCCTGTAAATAAATCATCTCTAGGAATAGAATCCTGAGGAATAAAAGTCTCTGGTAATGAGGTAGATACAGTAGTAGTTTCCACAAAAGATGTTGTAAAAGAAGCTACATGTACAAACTCAGGAGTTTGTACAGTAGATGCATGAGTAATAGACACAGGAGCTGAAGTAATGACTGGTGAAGCAGAAACTGAAGTAGGAACTGAAGTAGCAATCACAGGTGAAGACACAGTGGTCTTAGCAGTCTTAGTCTTTTTCTTCTCATAAGGCCCTCTCTTGGCCATTCTCTTTATCTTCTTTGGCTTAGAAGATTCAAGCTCTTCAGGTATAAAGATAGGATCATCTTTTTCTTCCCTTTCTTCAGCAGCCTTTTCAGCAAACTTTCTTTTCATTCTCCTCACCATTTGATTTCCTTCTTGAACCATCTCAAACTCTGACTCAGTGTCAGAAGATTCAGCTTCATCATTACCAGCAACATCAGCCTCTGTCTGATGCTCAGACATATCAACCTCTAAAGGTTCTTGAGAGCTTTGTTCTTGAGATGATCTTGCTTGAGGAGTAGATTGTGATGATTGACCAGTAGTCTTCCTTGGTTGTTGCCTTGGTGGAGGTGGAGGTGGTGCTTGAGTATCATCAGCTTCAACATCTTCGTTATCAGATTCTGACTCATCATGCCTCCATGCATCATTCTCAGGTGCAACATAATTTGCCCTGGCACAATGACATATCAAATCTTTCTCTAACACAGCATCTCCAGACCTTTGATACACTCTGACCTGACCCAAACTAGAATCAGTCATGTGTTTAAGCTTTAATAAATCTCCAGCTTCCCTGGGTAACTGCCCTTCTGGAAACCTCTCATCTATCAACATCTGTACGAACCTAGGATACAAGTAGAATCTATCCTTAGCCTTCGTGATGTTGTCACACATATATCTGGAAATCATCCCGGAAAAATTGAACGGTTTGTTCAATATAAGAGCAACCATAGCCGACCTCATCAAATCCCTGAGCTCGTCAAACGTTCCTTTCCTCATACTTAAGCAATGTAGAAGAACATGTGCTAAAAACTTGTATTGCAGAGGTAGCTTGCCCTTCTTGACTGATATGGAGTTGTAAGCTCCAAAGTAACGAATCCTGAGGAAACAACCTTTGATGCATCTCTCAGGAATAAGAGTTACACCATTAGGTTCTCCTCCCAACTGTAATACCCTCCTAATATCAGCCTCTGATATACGAATTGCTTGACCAAGCACATTCGCATCAATAACATAGTCTTCATCAACAGAATTAACACGAGCTGATCCCCAGAAGCTCTGAATATGAGACCTATATATCTGGCATGAATTGGAGATAGCATAATAAATCCTTGATCTTCTCAGAAACTCGATCATCGGTCTGAAATCTTGACCGTTCTTGGTTGTAGGATCCAAGTAAGCACAAACATTATGTTTGTCTCCAAATACTAAGTTTGCCATTTCTACAAATAGAAATAAAAACAATTAGAAACAAAATTAAAAAAATAACAAAACTTAAAAAATTAAAAAATTTCTAAAGTAGACCAGCGAACCTAATACTTTTAGACGAACCTAATGTTGAACAAACCTAAATCAGACGAACCTAATGTTAAACGAACCTAAACTAGACGAACCTAATCATCAGACAAACCTTTTGAGCGAACCTTCATATGAACGAACCTTATTTCACACGAACCTGTTGATCAAACGAACCTTGACCAAAAGGTTCGGTTGATTTGAAATTCAGAGGTTCACCACGAACCTCTTAGATTCAAACGAACCTTTAACGTTCGGCGAACCTTTGTTCATTCACACGAACCTGTTCAACCAGCGAACCATTTCCATATTTGAAATCAAAATTTCAAAACATCGAATTTGATGATAAAATTTAACATCCAAGTTCGAAACATGCCGATGAACAACTTTAATAAAAATGGTTTGTCCAATTTTTAGATTTTAATTAGTTTTAAGTCAATTTTCAGGTTCGATTATAAAACTTCTAAAAACACTCAGATCTCTCAAATTACTCGGTCAAATTCCAAAATTTCCACCTAGAAATGTTCACGAGATGATTCTGAAACTAATGATAACAATAAAAAGTTCTGGGAGGTCAAAGATCTAAAATCGAAAAAAATCTCTCGAGGGTTCGTCGTCTGTGAAAAAGATGAAAGTGACGAACCATTTTCGCGAACCCTATATATATACCTCACGAACCTTTACAGCGAACCATGGTAACGAACCTTTTTCAACGAACCATTTAGCAACGAACAATTTAGCAACGAACCATTCTCAACGAACCATTGTCACGAACCTTTCTTGCGAACCATTTCAGCGAACCTAGCTACACACAACTAGCGAACCTAAATGGCGAACCTTACCAACGAACCCTTTCTGCGAACCTTCTCAAACCTTCACCAAACGAACCTTTTCAAAACTTGAATTTTCTTTTAATTTCAAAACTAATTCATATTTAATTGTTCCAAAGTCAAACAAATAATCAAAAATTATTGATTTAACATCAGATGAAAAAATTAAAATCTTTTTGGAATTTTTCAAATATTTAGAACAATTAAACTACAAAATTAACAAAATAACTACACTAAAAATAAAATCTTTTTGTTTGAGAAAAATCCTGACATGAGATCATATTATTTTACAATTTTCAACACATCTGTTTGTATAATCTCAAATATAATCTGCATATTACAATTTTAAGAAGATTGTTAGTATACTTATCCTTTTAAATTTATCACTTAGTCAAGAAATCAGTTTAAAACAAGATTATGAAAACACTTTATAATAATCCATTTACTTGAACACATTCCCGATTTGTGAATAACTAAACCAACATAAATGTTCTTAAACTTATAATTTCAATTTTAACTAATCTGATCATGCAAAAATAAAGCAGAATTTCTTTTTGAAAATAACAAATAGTAAACAATTTGAAATTGTTCAAAATCTTGGAATCAAGGTTGATACTTACGTATTCTCAAATGATCCAGAAAATGAACGAAACAATAATTTAAGATTAAGCTTTTAACAATCAGTTCGATATTTTCATATACGCAGAGATTGTCCAAATCTTAATCAGAACCAAGAAAACAAATTTGAATTGTTTAAAGCTATAACAATCAGGTCGATACGTAAGTATACACAAAGACTGTTCCAGCTTTAAAATAAAATAGAAGAAAAACAAAATCAGAATTTCTTTTAAAAATTAAACACATGATCAAACTAGTACTTTGACTTTTTGTTCAAGAACATTTTGTCAGAAAAATTATCACTCTTTCAGGACAAAACTAAGTACTGCATTCTAAGCATCTGTTTCTTATAAAATATAATCAAAACTTTGTTTAAACTTATCTTAACTAAGTTATAAACCTACCAACACATCACTCTTAATACATGTAATTACTTTTAATTTTTAATAACACATACAGATATGTTTCCAAATGCAAATAATGTACTATCATTTCTCATTATGTAGAATCAATTTCTCAGATTTTTAATCTTTTTATGTTTTTATGTTTTTGTATTTTTGATTTTTTAATGTTTTTGTATTTTTCAAACTGTTCTCCCCCTAAAAACAAAAACACAAAATAAAAAATAAAAATCTGATGTTAATTCAATAAAAAATGATTATGAAGGAATTTGATTCTTGATTACCTCACCCATGACCCTGATCCCATTTAATTTGAGTAAGTACTCAAAACGTTGTTTATCAAAGGCCTTGGTGAGAAGGTCTGCCCTTTGCTCGTTTGTGTGTATCTTCACTACATCAATCAGTTTCTTTTCATAACAGTCTCGTATGAAATGAAACCGAATGTCAATATGCTTTGAACGTGAATGATACACTGGATTTTTGGTAATCGCAATTGCAGCCTCATTGTCTACATAAATCGGGGTAGTTAGGAAATTAAGTCCATAGTCTCTCATCTGTTGTTGTATCCACAGGACTTGGGAACAACAACTGGCAGCTGCTACATATTCAGCTTCACATGTAGATGTAGCAACAGATGTCTGTTTCTTACACTGCCATGAGACTAATCTCTCCCCCAGAAACTGAGCACCACCAGTAGTTGATTTGGAATCAGTCTTGCATCCTCCATAGTCTGAATCACTATAAGCATGAAAGGTATAGTTATCATCCTTAGGATACCACAAACCGGTGTTTGGTGTACCCTTCAGATAACGTAAAATCCTCTTGACTGCAATCAGATGAGAAACTTTAGGCTTTGATTGATAGCGAGCACAGATACTTGTAGCAAATACTATATCTGGTCTAGGGGCCATCAAATACATCAAGCTCCCAATCATTCCACGATATAATGTAGCATCAATTAGCTCCCCCTTAATATCCGGCTCAATCCCGTGATTGGGCTGAATGGGCGTGGAAATAGGTTTACAGTCAAGCATGCTAAACTGTTTTAGCACATCTTGAATGTATTTGGTCTGATGGATAAAAATACCATCATCAGACTGATCAATTTGTAAACCCAAAAAGAACTTGATGTCAGACATAGCACTCATCTCAAACTTCTCAATCATAACCTGTTTAAATTCTAAACACATCTGCTCATCGGTAGATCCGAAGATGATGTTATCCACATAGATCTGAACAAGGAGAATGTCCTTGCCCTTTTCCCGATAAAACAGAGTTTTGTCTATCTGACCCCTATTGAACCCGTGTTCAATAAGGTGAGTCGAGAGAGTCTCATACCAAGCTTGAGGAGCTTGATGAAGACCATACAGTGCTTTGTCGAGGATATAGACCTGATCCCGATGGATAGGATCCTCAAAGCCCGGTGGCTGACAAACGTACGCTGTCTCCTTCAGTGAACCATAAAGAAATGCAGACTTAACATCCAGTTGAAAGACTTTAAACTTCCGGTGAGCAGCAAAAGATAAAAATAATCTTATTGCTTCAAGCCACGCCACTGGTGCAAAAACCTCATCATAATCAATTCCCTCTATCTGTTTGAACCCTTGGACAACCAAACGTGCCTTGTTTCGAACAATCACGCCTCTATCGTCTCGCTTACACTTCAACACCCACCTGGTGCCAATCTTCTTTTCACCTTTTGGCAAATCTACCAAATGCCAAACTCCCAGTTTCTGAAACTGATTAAGCTCCTTTTGCATGGCCTCCACCCAGGCAGGCTCACGCAGAGCTTCAGTTAAAGATTTAGGCTCTATCTGAGAAACGAATGGAGAATGCATCCATAACTCTTGAGTCCCATGATTACGCTCCAGCTCGACATACAAACTCTCCTCATTTGTAATCTGTCGCCTCGTCTGTACTCCAACAGACGGATCTCCAATGATCTGCTTGACAGGGTGATTCACATGTACTCTGGACACTGGCACTTGCGGGACTCCAACACCATGATCAAGATTTGTGATATTCTGATCTTCATCTTGATCTTGAGAAACAGCATCTTCAAAAACATCCTGATCATCCTCTGATGACCAATCAACGTTAACAGCTTCTGAAGTGCCTTCCACTGTTGGATGAGTATCTTCAGCTGGATGAGAAATTCCTGTATCTTCACAATTTTGTAAATCGTATAACATCTGCAAAGAAATTTCATCATCAGTAACAGTAGGAGACAAATTAAAAGACTCAAAAAGTTTATCATAATCGAATAACCAATTTGGACCTTTGCCTTCCGGTATAGATGTATGTCGTTGAACATCCACATTATACCAGAGTTCCACAACACCCGTGCGTTTGTCAAACACAAGTTTATTTGGAAGACTATAGCCCAGAAAGAAACCTTCTTCAACCTTAGAGTTGAATTTAGCATCTTTCTTGAGCATGGTACAAGGAGCCCCGAATGGTTCCAAGTGTTCCAAATTTGGTTTCCTATTCTGAAGAAGTTCATAACAAGTCTTGTTATGTCGTTTGACAATCAGCACTCTGTTGAGAGTAAAACAGGCGGTCGCTACAGCTTCACTCCAGAAAGTAATGGGCAGCTTAGAATCAGCAAGCATCGTCCTAGCAGACTCTATCAATGTACGATTCTTCCTTTCAGCTACACCGTTCATTTGTGGTTCATACGGTGCACTAAATTGCTGCTGGATGCCCTTTGAATCACAGAATGCTTCCATGTTCTGATTCTTAAATTCTGTTCCATTGTCTGATCGAACACGCCTAACCCTCAACTTATACAAACAAAGTCTCCAATCTGTTCACAAGCAAAACAAAATTTTCATAAGTTTCAGATTTAAATTTTAAGAACATAACCCATGAAAACCTAGAAAAATCATCGGTCACTACAAAACAATATGATTCACCTCCAATACTTTTCACATTAATCGGACCAAACAGATCCATGTGAAGAAGTTCTAGAGGTTTATCAATAGAAAAAACAGTTTTAGTCTTATGTGACCTCCTTTTCTGTTTGCCTTTCTTACACGAAACACACACATCAGGTAATTTGAAATGTTTAACCGGTACACCATCAACCAAGTGATTGTGTACAAGATGATTCATCTTTCTTATGTGTATGTGACCCATTCTCCTGTGCCATGACCGAGTATCCTGCTCTGTGGCCTTTGACACCAAACAAGTCTCAACTTTGTTAACTGTCTCCGCCTTTGCCATGTCTAAAACATACAGATCTTTACACCTGACAGCAGTCATTAAAATCCAGTCGTCAGGAATTTGAATTCCTTGCTTAAGCACGTAGCACTTTTTCTCGTCAAACAAAACCTTGTAACCTTTATCACTTATCTGAGACACACTTAAAAGATTATTAGTTAACTCTTTGCATTAATTCACATTGTCAAAGGAAACTTTACCATTAGTCAAACTACCACTCCCGGTAATCTGACCACCTTTGTCACCTGCAAAATTAACATAACATCCATTCATCTCTCGAAAATCTTTCAACAAACTGATCTCTCCAGTCATATGCCTTGAACATCCACTATCAACAATCCATCGACTGTTGATATGGCCCGTGAATGCCACCTGCATCATAAATTAAAACAAAATATGATCAGTACCAAAAGGGATGACTCCCGCCATTCCGGCATTGAGTCTCCCTGAACAGCCTCCTGTCGTTCAATCTTGATGAACTACTTGAAGACCCATCTTCCAAGTATTCATCATTTCTTACACCAAAACTATCACCTGATCTGTATCTGGATTTCCAACAAAACTTTGAATTAACATTTTGTTTTGAAAATCCTTTATGAAGAAAATTATCATAAAATTCATCATCAGATGATGATGACCTGTTCAAAACTCTTTTACCTTTTAATTGATTATCAAAAACTTGTTTTTTCTGAAATTTTTCATCCTTAACCCAGACACATTCAGGATCAAATTTCCTGAGAATTTTCATCTCTTTCTCACTAGGCTTTACCCTCCTAGGATTCCCACTGGCATGGATCACACAATTGTCATTAACAGAAGTTTTCTTTTTGACTTTGTGATTTGAACAATTAACAGAAATATGCCCTTTTCCTCCACAAGTGAAACACTGTCGTGTTTCTCGTGGAGTAAAGGTATGAAATCTGTTACAAATATCCATATCACATTCAGCAATAACATGACCCAGTTTCCCGCATCTGTAGCATTTCCTTGATGACACTTTCTTTGGCTTTTCATCACACACCTTAGATGATTCCAAAGACTTGGATGCTACAGATGGAGATAAAACCTTTTTCTTCAAAACAGTGGCTTTAATTTTGTCATTCTTTTGATAAGTCTTTGATTTTCCCTTGTTTCCAACCCCACTCATGTTAACCTTGTCAACAACTTTGACAAACTTCTTGTCAATCTTTTTAAAAAATTTCTCTGATTTTTGAAAAACTTTGCTTGACTCTCCTTTTTGTGTAGTTGAAGATTCAACAAACACAATTGGCTTGACAGTAGAAGTAGTTTTGACTTTTAAGTTTTATTTAGAAACAGTCTTTTGTTTAGCCATTGAATTCCCCGCAGATTTTACTTCATATTTTGATTTCTGAAAAACTGGACTCTTCTTTTCAACAGACTTTGCCTTTCGATGACCAATCATCCTTAGAATATCATCTGAATATTCTAAATCAGTAATGTCCTCAATTATAGGAGCATCATTGTCTACAAATTCACTCTCATGATCAGATTCACTCTCCTTTAATGAAATAGGATCAATTTCTAAATCCGGTTCAAGTTGTGGTCTTGGTGCAAAACTAAAAGGAGGTGGAACAGAATGAAAACCAATTCCAGAATTATCACGAGATCTTTGCATAGCCGCAAAATGATCAATAACAAATGCGGAATTCTGATAATTCTCAAGCTTGGCTTTGTTCAACTCAGCTTCAGCTTTTGCAGCCGATAACTCAACTTTCAACTTCTGAACTGAATCCAGATGCACAGAAACAGCGTGGTTATTCTGTAAAACTTTGATTTTTAAATCTTCGTTCTCTTTACTAAGATCAATTATCTTCTTATCAAACGCCTTTTCTTTTGAAATCAATTTCTTGTTTGCTTCTGTGCATACTCGTAGATCAGAAGTCAACTGTGAGTTCATCTCTTTGAGTCTATCTATCATTTCATACAAATCACTCTGTACCTCAGTCATCTCATCAATCTTCTCCTTTCCTTTTCCTGATTCTTCTTCCAAAGAAGCCATGAAAGCACCCATAAGATCATCATACTTAACCCCCCAGTCATAGCCCTCATCAGCTTGACTTACCAGCGCTTTAGAAGATGATTCTTCAGATTTCTCTTTCTTTTTCTGATAATCTTCCTTAGGCTTGAATGGATTCAGATTGCCTTGCTTCTTGGGATTTTTGCACTCTCTTGCAAAATGACCATGTTCACCACAGTTATAACACTGTGTAGATTTTGGATTAAATCCAAACTTTGTGTTCCGGTCAAAAGTGAATTTCTTCCCGGTTTTCTTCTCATATCTATTAATTCTGCGAATAACACTCGTCAATGCCCACTGCGTATCTATCAACTCCATCCCATCCTCATCAATTTGTGCATAATCTTCAAAAGTCAGATTTGCATTTCCGATTCTCCCAGCCACCTGCTCATCATAAGCACTCATGACACATGACAAAATAGACATATGATCTTTAACTGCTTCAACTGTCACTTTTCCTAAATTTGTTGTGTTAAGTTGAACTGGAGGTGGGGTAGACTCATACTTTTTCTCATTGACAATACAATGTGAGCTAGAACTTGTAGGCACTGAAGAACTCTGAGTAGATTCAGAAGTTCTAGACACAAAAGCAGTCTGTATCTTCGCAGATGCAGCAGGAGGTGGAGCAACAGAACCACCATACAAAGAAGGGTCTTGAGTGACATTTACTCGTCTTGCTTTACGTTTGTCCTTCATTTCTTGTTCCTCCAGTTTCTGAATAAACTCTACCAATGTCAATCCAGGTAGGTTTTCTCTCAATATGAGCACCAAAGAGTTCCATTTGTCAGGTAATGCATCAGCCAAACAGTCTATCTTCTCATCCTCTGAATACTCAATACCATATTTTCTCACTTCAGTTAACAAGTGTCTGTATCTGGTAATTAAAGCATCCAAAGTTTCATTTCCTATGATATTGAAATTTTCAAACTCCTTTCTGATGTCAGTAGCCTTCATTTTCTTCAGATTGGTATTTCCTTCAACTCTTGCCTTTAATGCATTCCAAAGACTGTAAGCCATCTTGTGTTCATCAAACTGATGTAAAATTTGATTGGGAATGGCTTGACTCAATAACCAATACGCTTTCTTCTTTGAGTCATACGTTTTCCTTTCATCTACATCCAATCTTTCCAAGAGTTGAAACAAATTAGTACCAACTACTCTTGGTCTCTCATAAGGAGATAAGATTCTTTCCCATAAATTTGTATCCGTGCCATTTAGATGAGTCTCAAATCGTCCTTTCCAACTGTCATAATCAGCTAAATCCAATAGCTTTGGCACTTTATTTGTACTACCCACTTCATTCTCACTGATTAAAATGTTCTGAAGTTTGGAATTCTGACTTGCCATCGCAGCGTACATGTCAGACATGATTTTAGAAATGTAAACAGCGAACCTTTTCCAAAATATCACTAGCCGAACCTCAAACAAACCTCAGCCGAACCTATGGATAAAATTTTGTCTTAGACGAACCTCAGCCGAACCTATGGACTAATATTCGTCTATTGAGCAGCGAACCTTTAAGCAACAAACCTTGAACTCACGAACCTTTGCACAGACAAACCAAGAAACTGGCGAACCTTTAGTTCAAACAAACCCTCAGCCGAACTATACACAGTAAACAGCGAACCTCTGCCAAACTATCACCCAAACTTGCCGAACCCTGACAAAAATCTTTGCCGAACCTTCGCCGAACTATAGCCGAACCTCTGATGAACCTTCAGCGAACTATCAAACGAACCCTCGGAAAAACCTTCTAGCAGCGAACCTTTGTCTTCAGCAAGTCACAGGTTCGTCTCACAAACCTGTAGCGCAGATTTTGAAATTTTTGAGCGGGAAACCTTCCAAAACTTCAAAAAATCCTCCCAAATCTCTACCAAAACACCTCCAAAACTTCAATTGTTGTAATTCAACAACAATTGATGATAAACACAGTCACTAATCACCAGAAAATCAATCAAGAAGAAAATAGAAAGTAGCCATTGATGAACTTCATATCTTCAAATCTTCAATTGCTTGAAATCCTTGAATTTGTAGTGTAGAACTTCACCAAAATCTCTGATACCACTGTTGGTTTGGTGAATATAATCTCCAAATGATTAGGATCGAATAAGAAGTTCTACGAACTATTAACGATGTGCGAAATCCATTGTTAATATGTATAAAACTCAAGATCACAAGCAATTCATCAAACAAATCTTGCATTATCAACAAATGATTACAAGACTCAATCAGAATTACTGACTTCTCACACAGAGAGAATCAGCAGATCTATCCCAAAAGTTCTATCTAAGTTCTAAACACAACTACTATATATACTACAGACCAGCGAACCTTAGGTTCGTCAGCCGAACCTTAAGGTTCACTGAGCAAACCCTTAGGTTCGTTATCCGAACCATCTCAAGGTTTATAGGTTCGCCGAACCTATCAACACAATAGGTTCGCCGAACCTGTCTAGGTTCGTGGGCCAAACGAACCTTGACAAACGTTTAGACGAACCTTTCTAAAAACAAAATAAATACAACTTTTGAATAGCAAACAATTACAAATATGCACTAACACTAAAGTCAGTCATGCATCATCGATGGTGGAGTCAGAATCAGCATCCTCTGCTGGTTCCTCCTCCTCATCAAAGTCAAGCTCCTCTAGGTCTGGGACTACAACCATATCCTCTAGCTATGCGAGCCTAGCCTCAGCAATGGCGGCTCGGTTTTCCACCGCCTGAAGTCGTCCAGTCAACTGGGCCATATCTTTATCCATCCTGTTGACTAGAATATGGAGCTTTGTATGTCGAGCATGTGTATCCCTCAACTCCTGTGCGAGATACTCAATCCTGTCATCCGCTCATTTCACTTCCCAACTCAGTCCAGCAATGTCGTCTGACTCAGTTCGTGGTCTCTTGGGCTCTAGAGCGTGTAGTATGGGTGATGCATGGTTAGGTGACTCCTCCATGAGATCCTCCTCTGGACCCTCATCAGAATCCTCCACAGGATCATCCGTCTCATTCCCCTTAGATGGTAGGGGATGCTGGTCAGGTGACTCTACGGCCACCGGTAAGGGTGATGCTGGTAGTCTTGGAGCTATCGGCTCCTCCTCATCGCGTACAAACATAGGTGGTGGTGGTGATGACGCCATATCTAAAATGCGCGTAATGAGTATATGTATGATCATGTATGCAAGTAATGAAATGACTAGGCACTACGTGGTGTGTGGAGGCTAATGGTTATAGACTAAGTTCACTAATGCAAACCTAATATATAGTAACAGAGGCTATGATACCAATCTGTAGATTTGAAGAATCGATCACAAAATTCTACGATTCAATCATAAACGTGCGGAATCCGTTTATCACTAGATTTGGATCAACAATAACATTGTAATATATCATCATGAATCTGAATTTCTCATCAACATTCAAGTGTTTACAATACAAACGTGAAATACAACACTTGAATATACAAAGAATGACACTAAGATGAAGAGAATCTTGATCTTGAACTTGAGAGAATGTTGCTTTGTATGTGTGTGTAATTATGAGCTCCAAGCTTCCAAGTTTACCCCAAGTCTCTTGAAATGAACTAGCAAAACCATATATATAGGTTTCATAGGTTTGCCAATAGGTTTGCCACATAGGTTTGGCTCAGATATGAACAATGAATTTACACAAACCTATGATAAGGTTCGTGAACCTTATGCTAGCCGAACCTATTAACTATCAATCATAGCCGAACCTAACCTTTTAGGATCTCTAGCTGAACCCTTTGACACTTGACTTTTCTAATCATATACAACAGACTATGATTTCATTTACAACAAGCGAGGTTCACACAGTAAATGCAGCTTTCACACAGAAAATGCATCAAGATACTCCCCCTTGAACCTTGTTGTAGTATATGCTCAAACTTTGTGTGCATCCCCTACAACCTTGTTATCTACATACTCCCCTTCTGTTGTAGCTGTTGTATCAAATGTTGTTGTATATACAGCATTAGACTCTTTGTTTCCACTTCATTCTCTCTCTTGATCTCATTCTCTCTGTCTCCATCTTATGTCTTTCTTTTTCCAAGATTCACTTGCTGAGGACTGCAGTGACATCTTCAATACACAGATCTTCATCATCACCCTGATCACCTGCATCAGTTGACACATTATCAATACTAAATCTCATGCTTCACAAGTGATCATACTAGATTCCTCATCACAACTTCAATTTCTCTTTGTCACTTATTAACAATTAATCAATTATAGTGTTTACAAAGAATTAGTAAGTCACATCGGATAGTCTAAAAGAAAATAGAAGAAAAATTTTTATGAATTTTTCAATGATTTGAATAAACTCCCCCTAAAGCTATGAATTGCAAAATTTTTATATCCTAGAATCCTACAAAATTTGTATTCTAACTAAAAAATAAATATGTTTTTGATGAGAAAGATCCAAACATGAGATCATATTGTAATCATACCTTAGTGTTACTTGTTGATTGTTAATGAGATTTATTTAGTCGATGCACAAGCCTAGGACGATTGCCAGTATATGGATCCACTTTAAGTCTTACTACTTGTTGTGAATTTGGATTAATGAAAACCAATCACAAGACTTCGTGTTCCCCATTCACTTGAACACATCCCCGCTTTGTGAAACATCAACCAACAGCGATGCCATTGTAAATTATAAGATCAAATTCTTGCTTAGTTTGATCATGCAAAAATAAAGCAGAATATCTTTTGTGAAATAACAAAGTGTAAAATATAACGGAATGTTCAAAATCCGGTAACAAGATTGATACTTTCATATGCACAGATGAAACCAGGATATTGAACCAAAAAATATGTTATGTTTAAAACCTAGCAATCAGATCGATACTTCTGTATACACATAGAATGCCCAAGTTCTAAACAAACCAAGAAAATAAAAGCAGAATGTCCAAAACATAACAATCACGTCGATACGTAAGTATACACGGAAAATGTCCATGTTTTGAACGAAAATAAAAGAAAAAAATGAACTCAGAATTTCTTTTGAAAAAAAACACATGATCAAACTAATATATGTACTAATACAATTCGCAATCACTGAGGCAAATGACCACGCACTCAGGACAAAGATCGAACACTGTGTTCTAAGTAATGTGTCCCACAAAGAATGATTATTGCATTAGTCTACAGAAATCACAATTAAGTGAAAGACCTACCAACATATCATACTGAGTGCATTGTGATCGCTTTGTATTTGAGCTTGTATGATAGAAGTAAGCTACAGAATGATACAGTGTACAATCATATCTCAAAGGTCGGATCAATTTCTCAATTTTCTAATTTTATATTGTTTTTTATTTTTTTTAAATTTTTACTCCCCCTAAAATGCTAAAAATGAAAATTTTCTTGATTTTTAGAATTTTATAAGTACATAGAAAAATCAAAATTCTCAGAAAATTGACAACCGATATGATTTACCATCTTTGTAAAACATTATGATCAATGTGACTTGAAAACATCAAGAAAATATGACAATGTAATTCCAAACCTGTCAAGTTCTCCATAATAATATGACAGTTAAAGATTAGAACGATTTTACCAAATACACTTTAGGAAGTTCCACTATCAATGAGCTCTCCTCCAATTGATAGGTCCTCCTGAAATCCTCCTACACACACTCACAAACCATTAGATAGCTTTGGTCACCCAAGCCTTTGAGGTCTTGAGTTTTCCATGAGCATCCCATATACCGAAATTCAATCCATTTTCCAGTTGAAACTAATGAAGTTTCCTTTGAAACTTTGCTTGTTTTTGGTATCCACAACTGTTCCTGTTCAAGTGCATTCTTAAGATAATACTTATCTTGAATCACCACATTGTTGTTAAAAACCAAATTAGACGTTAAGGGTTTTGAAAGTTTCAACTTCTCTTCATCTGAGGCTTTCACAAGTTCTTCCTTGTTTTGATTTGAAATTTTATATTTTTTAGAAATGAACTTTGAAACCTCTGTGACACATGACTTTGCATTACTAACTTGTCCTTTTAACTCACACAGATAAGGACAATTAGCAATGATATGCCCTCTTGTACCACACTTAAAACATATTCTCCTCTCCACAAACCTAGGAGAATAGTTTTGTACAAACCTATGGTTATGGTGATTTGTCACTGGTGAACCATAAACCAGTCTTTGATTCCTTGTTGAACCAATATGAGTCAAATGTGACTTCTTACCACTTGACGTGGGAGACTCATAGTTCAACTTTTCATATCTTGTGGGACTTAGTGAAACCTTGTCTTTGATCCAATACTTTGAAATATCACACTTTGATTCCACTTTATTTAATGCACATGATGATTTCACAACCCATTTTGATTGAATTTGACGTTTAGGTTTTGAACTTGAAAAACCATTTTGTTTTGAAAAATTCCTGTTTTCGTTCTTTGAAAACTTTATGTACATCAATCAACCCACATCTATACAATGTCTCCTCATCATATTCCTCTAAAGTACAATCTTCAATGATAGGAGAAAAATTGTCATCAGCACAAATTGGATACTTTCCCTTATTAAGAATGTCATCTTTTGAAATTTCACTATCACTTGATTTCTCAATAAGGGGAAGAAATTACATACTCGTAATAATTCTCCAATTTGTGCATGATTCTGTCAAAGTCTCTTTTTGCCTTGTCCATTTTGAGTTTAATATTATTGACTGCATTTGTCAATTCAACATTTACTTTACTCAGAATGTCAAGTTTTTGTTCAGAAATGCCTTCATTGGCATTTGACTTTGACAAATCATCAGTCAACTTTTGAACCTGTGACTTCAATTCTACAATCTGTTTTGTAAAAAACATTTCATTTGATTCTAAAACCATGTATGCTTTATTGCAGTTTGATAAGTCACATTTCAAGTTTAAGTTTTCTTCCTCCAAACTCCAAATTTTTCCCTCAAGATTTAAACATTTAGAGCACGAGAGTTTAGAAAACTTACCTGAACTTACCTCTTTATCTGAAATGGCATGACAATGATCTTCACTAACGATGGTAGTTGTTTCAGACAAACCATCAGAGGCATCCTCATAAACACTCTGATCCTCTGTTAACACCACTTCATCACTTGAAGTTTCATCCTTTGACTTCAACACATCATCTTCAAACTTCTTCATCTCACTTGTGATTTCAGAATCATCAAGAATGTTTGCGTCTTCAGTTACCTTACATCTCTCATCTACAACTTCCTTCACCTGTTTGCTATCTTCAGCCATTTCAGGTTCATTTGCTTTATCAGATTCTGACACTGAAGAATCATCACTCTTTTCTTCATCACTACTTTCCATCCTCAAATTCACACTTGTCTCAATACGATCTTTAGTTTTCAAATCATCTTCCGTTTTTTCATCAACATCTTCTTTTTCTTTCTCAACACTCATAGTAGCCTTTAACATGTTCTTTGTTCATCAATCCACGAGAAATCAACAATTTTCACAATCCATGTTCCGGTTCGTCTTATATCCGATTCCATTTTGTCAACCACATCTTTGAAGTTCATTAATTTGACATGATGAATGACTTCTGTTTCCTTCATTCTTTCAACAAAATCACTCCATCGATAAGGTAAGAATTGCGTAAACTTCTCAATGATTTGCCCATCAGTGATATCAAACTGAAAATATTTCAATTCTTGCATAAGTGGTAAAAGACAATCATAAGCATCATTGATCTTCTTTGCAACATGATTATTATATGCAAGTTCTAACAAACTCCACTTTGCACATGAATGTGGCATTTGTTCAAAATCAGTCTTTTTAATATCTTCAGAAATGATCACCGAAAACAAGTCACACAATTCTCTTTCTTGATTAAATTCAAACATTTGATCTTCATTCAGTTTTGATGTCCCAAAATTATCATTCGATTTCAGACATGATTTCTTGTATTGTTGGTACAATAACTTCTGGTAATTGTCATCCGATTTAGTAATAAACGTTTCGAATGTGGATCTCCAGTCTGGATAATTGTCCAAATTATCCAACACAAGTCCATTGTTAGTCAACCATTCCACATTCCATTTCTGGTATGTCATTTTTAATTTTTATGTTCACAACTTCAAAATTTATCTTCTCAAAACAAAACAGCTCAAACCTTGTCTTCACGTCCGAATTAGGTCTTGAACCCTATCCCAAATCATCCGGAAGGCCCAAAATAGGTAAACAAGGTTTACTTGAGATTTTAATAATCTGTATTTTTTGCTCAAATGAAGCTTTTTAACCCTTAAAGTTAGGCCACGAACCCTTTTCACGAACCGTATCAATCTTGGAAGCTCACGAACCCTTTATGATGTATAAGGATCAAAATCTCGCGAACCCCAACCAAAATCTCGTGAATCTAGGTCAATTTCTCGCGAACCTTTCAAAATCATGCGAACCTTGCGAGATTTTCACGAACCTTATGAGTTTCAGATCCACAAACCTTTTCCGGATAGAATCACGAACCCTAAGCAAAATCTCGCTAATCTTGGTCAAAATATCGTGATATTTGGTCAATTTCTCGCAATTTCTCGTGAAATAGTCAATTTCTCGCAAACCTGGAGGTTCCCACGAAACTATGGAGGTTCCCACGAACTATCGGTCACGAACCTATGGAGGTTCGTCTCTTAGTTTCGTCTGTTCGTTCGAACAAACCTGCAACTTCACTAAAATGGCTCTAGAATCTTCATTTTTTGGAGTTAGAAGGCGTATGAGTAGTCAAAATGTTCGTTTTTTCGAGGCGCATCTTTCTATCGGATCAAAATTTGCAAAAACTTGATAATTTTTCGTACATCTGGTTTTTTGTTGACAAAAACGTGAAGAACTTCAAGAACACCTTCAAAATGATGAAGTTTCTGATCAAAATTACATGAGATTGATGTCCAAATACTCGTAGAATCGAGCCTAAAGCTCCGATACCACTGTAGATTTGAAGAATTGATCACGAAATTCTACGGTTCGATCATAAACATGCGGAATCCGTTTATCACTAGATTTTTGATCAACAATAACATTGTAATATATCATCATGAATCTGAATTTCTCATCAACATTCAAGTGTTTACAATACAAACGTTAAATACAACACTTGAATATACAAAGAATGACACTAAGATGAAGAGAATCTAGATCTTGAATTTGAGAGAATGTTGCTTTGTATGTGTGCGTAATTATGAGCTCCAAGCTTCCAAGTCTACCCCAAGTCTCTTGAAATGAACTAGCAAAACCATATATATAGGTTTCATAGGTTTGCCAATAGGTTTGCCTCATATATGAACAACGAATTTACACGAACCTATGATAAGGTTCGTGAATCTTATGCTAGCCGAACCTATTAACTATCAATCATAGCCGAACCTAACCTTCTAGGATCTTTAGCCGAACCCTTTGACACTTGACTTTTCTAATCATATACAACAGACTATGATTTCATTTACAACAAGCGAGGTTCACACAGTAAATGCAGCTTTCACACAGAAAATGCATCAACACAATCTGTCGCGCCTTGAGAATTTTCTCCCATACAAGGGCGCGATTGATTGGTCGGTGCAGGATCGCAGTCTCCGGTCACACTTGCAAAACCTACATGTCTGGTTATATACATGCATCCAATAACTTGGATAAAATAGTTTAGTAAAGCAGAGTAGCGGAAGATAAGTTAAATGTTTCCAAAACATTACAAAAACATAGGTTGCGGAATCGGATTAAATTTTCCAGTCATTACATAGTCAAACAAAATACTAAAATGTTTCCAACAGCCTAAGACACTTAGTAGATGTGTTAGTACATGTTTGTAATTGTTTGCTCTTCAAAAGTTGTATTTATTTTGAGTTTGTATAAAGGTTCGGCTAGGTTATGCTTTAGGTTCGTCTGGCCCACGAACCTTAGCATAATGGCGAACCTATTGAGTTGATAGGTTTAGCGAACCTATAGCCTGGCAAAGGTTCGGCGAACCTTTTGGTTGTTTTCATAGGTTCGTCTAGCGAACCTAAGGGTTCGTCCAGCGAACCTTATGGTTCGACTGGTAAACCTTAGGTTCGGCTACCTGTGAAAGGTTCGCTGGTCCAGTATCTATAAATAGTAGGTTGTTTGTAGATCTGGTTAGAACTTTGGACAGACTGTTAGAAATTCTCTGTGTTTTCTCTGTGTGAGAATTGTGATCTTGTAATCATTTGTTGATAATACAAGAGGTGTTTATTGAATTGATTGTGTTCTTTGGATTTATACATATTGACTATGGATTCCGCACGTGGTTGATAGTTCGTAGGACTTCGTATTCGATCCTGATCGGTTTGACGATCTTCACCAAACCAGCAGTGGTATCAGAGCGTTTGGTGAGGTTCTACACAACAATTTCAAAGAATTCAAGCAATTGAAGATTTGAAGACTTTTGATGGATCAAATTCTTTCTTCTTGAGTGATTTTCTGGTGTTTTGAGACTGTTTTCATCATCAATTGTTGTAATTACAATTGAAGTTTTGGAGGTGTTTTGGTAGAGATTTGGAACGATTTTTTGAATTTTTGGAAGGTTTCCCGCTCAAAAATTTCAAAATCTGCGCTACAGGTTCGTGTGACGAACCTGTGACTTGCTGAAGACAAAGGTTCGCTGTTATTCTGGTTTTTCAGAGGGTTCGTTTAATAGTTCGCTGAAGGTTCGGCAGAGGTTCGGCAATAGTTCGGTGAAGGTTCGGCAAAGATTTTGTCAAGGTTCGGCAAGTTTGGGTGATATTTTGGCAGAGGTTCGCTGTTTACTGTTCATAGTTCGGCTGAGGGTTCGTTTGAACTAAAGGTTCGCCAGTTTCTTGGTTCGTCTGTGCAAAGGTTCGTGAGTTTCAAAGGTTCGCTGCTCAAAAGACAAATTTTGTCTATAGGTTCGGCTGAGGTTCGCCTGAAGGTACTAAGATGAATTTTAGTCCATAGGTTCGGCTGAGGTTCGCCTGAAGGTACTAAGATGAATTTTGTCTGAACGTTCGGCTGAGGTTCGTTTGAGGTTCGGCTAGTGGTATTTTGGAAAAAGGTTCGCTGCTTACATTTCTAAAATCATGTGTGACATGTACGCTGCGATGGCAAGTCAGAATTCCAAACTTCAGAGCATTTTAATCAGTGAGAATGAAATGGGTAGTACAAATAAAGTGCCAAGGCTATTGGATTTAGCTGATTATGACAGTTGGAAAGGACGATTTGAGACTCATCTAAATGGCACGGATACAAACTCATGGGAAAGAATCTTATCTCCTAATGAGAGACCAAGGGTAGTTGGTACTGGTTTGTTTCAACTCTTGGAAAGATTGGATGTAGATGAAAGGAAAAAGTATGACTCAGAGAAGAAAGCGTATTGGTTATTGAGTCAAGCCATTCCCAATCAAATTTTGCATCAGTTTGATGAACACAAGACTGCTTACAGTCTTTGGAATGCATTAAAGGCAAGAGTTGAAGGCAACACTAATCTGAAGAAAATGAAGGCTACTGACATCAGAAAGGAGTTTGAGAATTTCGACATCATTGGAAATGAAACTTTAGATGCCTTAATTACCAGATACAGACACTTGTTGACTGAAGTGAGGACATATGGCATTGAATATTCATAGGATGAGAAGATAGATTGTTTGGCTGATGCATTACCTGACAAATGGAATTCCTTGGTGCTCATATTGAGAGAAAACCTACCTGGATTGACATTGGTAGAGTTTATTCAGAAACTGGAGGAACAAGAAATGAAGGACAAACGTAAAGCAAGACGGGTAAATGTCACTCAAGACCCTTCCTTGTATGGTGGTTCAGTTACTACACCTCCTGCTACATCTGTGAAGATACAGACTGCTTTCGTATCTAGAACTTCTGAATCTACTCAGAGTTCTTCGGTGCCTACAAGTTCTAGTTCACACTGTCCTATCAATGAGAAAAAGTCTGAGTCTACACCATCTCCAGTACAGTTTAACACTACAAATTTAGGAAAAGTGACAGTTGAAGCAGTTAAAGACCATATGTCTATTTTGTCGTGTGTAGTAAGTGCTTACGATGAACAAGTGGCTGGAAGAATTGGAAATGCAAATCTTACTTTTGAAGATTATGCACAAATTGATGAAGATGAGATGGAATTGATAGACACACAGTGGGCTTTGGCGAGTGTTATTCGCAGAATTAATAGATATGAGAAGAAGACTGGGAAGAAATTCACTTTTGACCGGAACACAAAGTTTGGATTCAATCCAAAATCTACCCAGTGTTATAACTGTGGTGAACATGGTCATTTTGCAAGAGAGTGCAAGAATCCCAAGAAGCAGGGAAATCTGAATCCATTCAAGCCTAAGGAAGATTATCAGAAAAAGAAAGAGAAATCTGAAGAATCATCTTCTAAAGCACTTGTAAGTCAAGCCGATGAGGGCTATGATTGGGGTAAACAATATGAAGATCTTATGGGTGTTTTCATGGCTTCTTTGGAAGAAGAATCAGGGAAAGGAAAGGAGAAGATTGATGAGATGACTGAGGTACAAAGTGATTTGTATGAGATGATAGATAGACTCAAAGATATGAACTCACAGTTGACTTCTGATCTGCGAGTATGCACAGAAGCAAACAAGAAATTGATTTCAAAAGAAAAGGCGTTTGATAAGAAGATAATTGATCTTAGTAAAGAGGATGAAGATTTAAAAATCAAGGTTTTACAGAATAACCACGCTGTTTCTGTGCATCTGGATTCAGTTCAGAAGTTGAAAGTTGAGTTGTCAGCTGCAAAAGCTGAAGCTAAGTTGAACAAAGCCAAGCTTGAGAATTATCAGAATTCTGCGTATGTCATTGATCATTTTGCGGCTATGCAAAGATCTCGTGATAATTCTGGGATTGGTTTTCATGCTGTCCCACCTCCTTCTAGTTTTGCACCGAGACCACAACTTGAACCGGATTTAGAAGTTGATCCTATTTCATTAAAGGAGAGTGGATCTGATCATGAAAGTGATTTTGTTGACAATGATTCTCCTATCATCGAGGACATCACTGATTTAGAATATCCAGATGATATTCTAAGAATGATTGGTCATCAAAAAGCCAATTCTGTTGAAAAAAAGAGTCCAGTTTTTCAGAAATCAAAATCTGAAGTAAAATCTGCGGGGAATTCAGTGGCTAAACAAAAGTTTGTTTCCAAATCAAACCTAAAAGTCAAGACTACTTCTACTATCAAGCCAATTGTGTTTGTTGAATCTTTAACTACACAAAAAGGAGAGTCAAGCAAAGTTTTTCAAAAACCAGAGAAATTTTCTAAAAAGATTGAAAAGAAGTTTGTCAAAGTTGTTGACAAGGTTAACCAAAGTGGGGTTGGAAACAAGGGAAAATCAAAGATTTATCAAAAGAATGACAAAACTAAAGCCACTGGTTTGAAGAAAAAGATTTTATCTCCATCTGTAGCATCCAAATCTTTGGAATCACCTAAGGGGTGTGATGAAAAGCCAAATAAAGTGTCATCAAGGAAATGCTACAGATGCGGGAAACTGGGTCATGTTATTGCTGAATGTGATATGGACAATTGTAACAGATTTCATACTTTTACTCCACGAGAAACACGACAGTGTTTCACTTGTGGAGGAAAAGGGCATATTTCTGTTAATTGTCCAAATCACAAAGTCAAGAAGAAAACTTCTGTTAATGACAGTCGTGTGATCCATGCAAGTGAGAATCCTAGGAGGGTAAAGCCTAGTGAGGAACAGATGAGAATCCTCAGGAAATTTGATCCTGAGTGTGTCTGGGTCAAGGAAAAAAAATTCATAAAAGACAAGTTTTTGATAATTAATAAAAAGGTAAAAGTGTTTTGAAAAGGTCATCATCATCTAATGATGAATTTTATGATATTTTTCCTTCTAAAAGATTTTCAAAACAAAATGCTAATTCTTATTCTTTTTGGAAATCCAGACACAGGTCAGGTGATAGAATTGGTGTGAGCAATGATGAATACTTGGAAGATGTGTCTTCAAGTAGTTCATCGAGATCGAACGGCAGGAGGCTGTTCAGGGAGACTCAACGCCGAAATGGCGGGAGTCATCCCTTTTGGTACTGATCATATTTTGTTTTAATTTATGGTGCAGGTGGCATTCACGGGCCATATCAACATTCGATGGATTGTTGATGGTGGATGTTCACGGCGCATGACAGGAGAGATCAGTTTGTTGAAAGATTTTCGAGAGATGAACGGATGTTATTGTCACACCCCTGCGCCGCGTGCGGAATCCACGGCGCGGTGACGTATGAAAAGTTGAATCATGCACAAGTATTGAATAAGAACAACCACAATGGATTACTATGTTTCATAATGTTAAGACAATTGTTTAGTTACCGACAACTATCTACCAAAAGAGAGACAACTACAGACCCAAAATATAGTTTACAAAATAAGACTTCAAACAAGACAAGTAAACAATTAGGATTTAATGTGTTTCTAATCCATCCTAGCATGTTTCTTCATCTTGTTCTATCTTAGTATGGTCTCCTTAGTTGTCTCTGAGAATGCCTTAAACCTGATTACCTGAAACACGTGAAAAGTAACTGTCAACTACAGACGTAGTTGGTGAGAACAATAGGTTTAACATTTGTAAACATGAGTATATGATATAAGACATAGGTAAGTTAAAGCCACAAAGATTCACACGGATGAGCTGTAACCCAAACTAACATCAAGTAAGAAAATGAGTGTAAACAGTCCAATCACTGTTCGCACGAAAGCCAATAATATCAAGTCCCAAACCACGTTTGGAGTTAGATAATACGTCAGCAGTTTTGATAACCATATGACACCAGACCTGCAGTTGGCTTTTAAAATAAATTTAAAAGCCAACTCCATCCTGGATAAGAAAACAATGACACCAGACCTACAGTTAGCTTTTAAAACAAATTTAAAAGCTAACTCCATCCTGGATAAGAAACAATGAGTCTGCTTTCCCTTGTTGTGATCACCCAGTACTAACGACAATGAAACTTGATGGGTTTATAAGTTTGTTTACAACAATGGACACCATGTTTATGAATCTTACTTTAACCGAATGTGTTAATGTCTTATTGAAAACCTAGATTTAATTCCACGAATTAAATCCTTTGTTTATGTAACATGAAATGAATCCCTTGATTTGATTACCATGATGTGAACCATTTGATTTGAATACCACAAAATGAACCACCTGTTTTGAATACATGATGTGAACCACTTGTTTTGAATACCATGATGTGAACCACTTGTTTTGAATACCATGATGTGAACCACTTGTTTTGAATACCATGATGTGGTGACCTTGTGTAACAACAAGGTTTATAACAAAAGAGTTTATAAAATCCTTTATCTAAAAGTGTTTATCCTTCATAAAACATTTGAGTAAATCAGTTACAAAACAGTTCAAAGATCCTTTATAAAACCTTTTTAGTGAAAAGAGTTTAATAGTTGATAATTCCCTTAAAACAGTTGATGAATCCCTAGGATTCGTAAAATGAACCCGTAATGTTTATAAGAATACACACACCTTGTGTAATGAAATATGATTGTAAATGATTGGTTTGATCACGTGTTCCACCCCAAAACAGTTATAAAAACAGTAAAAGAGGGGCTAAAGTTCTCACCTGTCTGCAGTAGACTCTGAACTAAAACAGATAGCAAGTAGCAAACAGGACTTCTAATTGTTTCCTATAACATTGTAATCATACATAAGATATAGGATTTATAATTGTATAGACTTTGATTCATTGATTGACTTGTGTTCTCTTGAAATTGATTATCACATGATAACTTGATCTCATGATTATGATTGTTAAGCAAACTTGAAAGTTATGATTTGAATCAATTGAATGATCATGGGTCAATGAAACTTATGAAATGTTCTTTTGTGTTCAAACTTGTTTGTACACATCACATGTGTTTGAGAATTTGATAACCGTTGATTACTATGATTTATGAAAGATGTTCAATTGTTTTCAAGTTCTTGAAATTGTGATGTGATCCTCATGATTAAGTTTAGTTATAAACTTAAACCCAATAAGATCGAATTACAATTTACTTTGAGTGGTGGCCTATAATTTGGGCCTTAAGCCCACGAAACCATGATGGTCCTTAAACCAAAACCATAGCCACTTAGGTTAACGATTGGGCCAATTGTATATGATGTTGGGCCAAATAGGTGAATTGTTGGCCCAATTATAATCTCAATGGGCTTTACTATTTCCTTTGGGCTTGTTTTACCCTATGGGCCTATTGCTAAGGAAATTGGGCCGAGTATGGTGGAGTTGGGCCGAAAAGCTAATGGGCTGCCACACTTGGCAGCGAACCCTTTGAGGTTTCAATCCAAGGTTCGGCCAACAAAGGGTTCGGCTTTTATGGATTTGGCCTCACAGGTTAGTGATGGTTCGTGAAATCCCATAAGGTTCGACATGTTGAGCAGCGAACTATGCAGGTTCGCCCATGAGTCTGGGTTTGCCGACCATAAACATCCAAAGAGTTCGGCTAATCATGCCACGAACCATGCAGGGTTCGTTCAAGGCTTGATGGGTTCGTGAAGTGAAATGATTCGGTGGTCTCATGGTTCGGTTGACTGAGGTCTAAGGGTTAGCTGGTACTTCCACGAACCATGCAGGGTTCGTGGAATCCATAAGGCTCGCCGAGGTTGCTCAATGCCAGGTGAGTTCGGCTGGAAAACCCTACTAGACTCGGCACCCCATAGTTCGGCTGGCTAGCACAGAGGATTCGTGTGGGTTCGTGAGACCCATTAGGGTTCGTGGGGTCAATGATGGCTGAATGCAGGTTCGTGAGCACCCCTGAGGGTTCGGCTGAGAAGCTACGAACCAAGATGGTTCGTAGAACACCTCTAGGGTTCGTCCATGGCGGCTGAAACTTTGGCCACCGAACCTGTTTCCATCATCATCCTCCTCTTTGAATCTTCTGTTCCAGACCCCGATTCAAGTTATCCTAGCATCAGGGGGTGTAGTTGGAGGTGCGAAACTAAGCTTTATGGTGTAATGATCGGCTAAATGTCGGGTTTAAACAAAAACACACAAGAAACCCTAATTCCCGAAACTTCCTTGGATCATACCTCGTTTTTGGCTGGATGGATCTGCGATATTCTTGTACTTTCGTGTAGATAATGTTGAGAGCTTCGCGTGGACACCAAGAACGTCGAAATCCGTTGAGAAACGAAGGAGTTACGAACGTTTAAAGCTTGGTTTTTAGAGAGAGGATGGCTTGGACGAATTTTTCTAGAGAGAGAGTAGGTTGGTGGTGTAATAAATGAAAGAATAAGCCTTGTTCAAGGCTTATATAGTTCGGGTGATGTTCGGGTTCGTTTCGGTCGCTCGGTTCGCGTTTCCGGAACGTAACGCGTATTTTACGCGGTTTTCTTTAATTTAAGTGTTAAACTCATTAAAATGATGAGTTTCAAAATTGCAAAAATATAAAATAATTAATTTAATTATTTTACTCTTCGTGCGTTTTCAGATCGTTAAAACATTCGAAATTACGTGTATACCCGCAATCGCGTACGTTTTTCGATCGTATTAATTATTTAAAGTCGTTTAATCGTAATTATAAGTTCAACATTCGTATTATTATGGATCGTCACCCATAACTATACTCAGTCTCGCTTACAGATTACGATCTTTGTTGAATTAATTAAATGTCATAGTATTCGTCTCGACACTACGCACTAACACTAACCTGTTACACCGAACGCAGTATATATATAGGGCTCACTCTCGCTGCCCACCACTGTTTCGATATAACAAGTTACTGTTCTTGCTTAGTGAAATCGACTGTAAATAAATAATACATACTTGTTAAATGATAAAGATTCTAACACACAAGCACATAATGACACATGATTCACATTGACTGACTGAACAAGTACACACACTGTTCTAACACTGTTCACGACTACGTGACTAAATGCACAAATGTTACAGTCTCCCCTAGTTAAGGGAATTTCGTCCCGAAATTAACTAGCCGAAGATACTGTAAAAAGATGTGGGTACTTAAGCTTCATCTGGTCTTCACGTTCCCAGGTGAACTCAGCACCGCGTTTGCCCTCCCATCGCACTTTCACGATCGGGATACGGCTGCGTTTAAGTTTCTTGACCCCATGATCCATGATCTTAACTGGACGTTCTATGAATTGCATGTTATTCTGAATTTGTATGTCTTCCAGTGGAATCTGAACATCATGATCCGCCAAGCATTTCTTAAGATTTGATACATGAAAAGTATCATGAACATTGCTTAGCTCCACTGGAAGTTTGAGTTTGTAGGCTACGGGACCAATCCGTTCCAGGATCTCAAAAGGTCCAACGTACCTTGGTGCAAGTTTCCCTTTCTTCCCGAATCGGACAACGCCTTTCCAGGGAGAAACTTTGAGTAAGACTCGGTCACCAACTTGAAACTCAAGCGGTTTCCGACGACGATCAGCATAACTCTTCTGCCGATCTCGTGCGGCCTTAAGCCGTGACTGAATGATTGTGATTTTGTCTGATGTTTCCTGAATGAGTTCTGGTCCTACGACCTGTGAGTCACCAATCTCGGTCCAGCAGATCGGTGATCGGCACTTTCTACCATATAAAGCCTCGAATGGTGCACATTGAATGCTTGTATGGTAGCTATTGTTATATGAAAACTCGATGAGTGGTAGATGAGTGTCCCAACTTCCACCGAAGTCAATGACACAAGAACGGAGCATGTCCTCAAGTGTTTGGATAGTCCTTTCGCTTTGGCCGTCGGTTTGAGGATGATACGCCGTGCTAAGATTAACACGCGTTCCCAAAGCCTTTTGCAATGATTGCCAGAAGCGAGAAGTGAAACGACTATCACGATCGGATATGATTGATGTTGGAGTACCATGACGTGCAATGATTTCATCGATGTACAATGTGGATAACTTCTCCATCTTGTAATCCTCTCGGATCGGGAGAAAATGAGCAGATTTGGTGAGTCGATCAACGATCACCCAAATCGAATCGAAACCTCGCGGAGTTCTCGGCAACTTGGTTATGAAATCCATGGAAATTTGCTCCCATTTCCATTGAGGAATTTCAGGTTGCTGCAGAAGTCCCGAAGGTTTTTGATGTTCTGATTTGACTTTTGAACAGGTAAGACATTTTCCCACATACAGTGCTATGTCTTTCTTCATTCCCGGCCACCAGTAAGATGTCCTCAAGTCTTGATACATCTTGTCGGCTCCAGGATGAACTGAGTATCGCGACTTATGAGCCTCATCACAGATGAGTGTGCGCAATTCTTCAGACTTTGGAATCCAAATGCGGCCGTTGAGATATAACACCCCATCAGCTCGAGGTTCTAGTTTCTTCTCAATACCACAATCCAAGTCTGTCTTGAGTTGATTGTTTGTTACTACTTGTTGTTGTGCAATACGAATCAAGTCTTTCAAGTTTGGCTGTGTGTTGATCTCCATGGCTCTTACACGAATTGGTTTGACTGGTTCCTTGCGACTAAGAGCATCCGCCACCACATTGGCTTTACCCGGATGGTAACGAATCTCACAGTCGCAATCAGTTAGAAGCTCAACCCAACGTCGTTGTCTCATGTTGAGTTCTTTCTGATTGAGAATATGTTGTAGGCTCTTGTGGTCTGTATAGATTACACATTTAGTACCATACAGGTAGTGTCTCCAAATCTTCAATGCAAAGACCACAGCCCCTAACTCAAGGTCATGAGTAGTGTAATTCTTCTCGTGAACCTTAAGTTGTCTTGAAGCATAAGCAATGACCTTGTCCCGTTGCATAAGTACACAACCAAGACCAAGGTTTGAAGCATCACAGTAGACAATGAAATCATCACTGCCTTCTGGAAGACTAAGGATAGGGGAGTTGCATAACTTCTGTTTAAGAAATTGAAATGCATCTTCTTGTTTCTGTCCCCATATAAAGGCTTGACTTTTCTGAGTCAGTGTAGTAAGTGGCAGGGCAATCTTAGAGAAATTTGCAATGAATCTCCTGTAATAGCCCGCCAGACCCAGAAATGAACGAATCTCTGTTGGAGTAGATGGAGTAGTCCAGTTCTTAATCGCCTCAATCTTGGCTGGATCTACATGAATTCCATCTTTGTTTATGACATGTCCTAAGAAATGAACCTCCTTTAGCCAGAATTCACATTTTGAGAATTTAGCATAAAGTTGTTTCTCTCTTAGTAACTCTAAGACTTTCCTCAAATGATTCTCGTGTTCTTGTTCTGTCTTTGAATAGATCAGGATATCATCAATAAAGACAATAACAAACTGATCTAAATATGGCCTGCAGACTCGATTCATCAAGTCCATGAACACTGCAGGTGCATTGGTCAGCCCAAATGGCATAACCACGAACTCATAGTGTCCATATCGAGTCCTAAACGCAGTCTTTGGTATATCCTCATCATTTACTCATAACTGATGATACCCGGATCGTAAATCAATCTTAGAAAAGCAAGTTGCTCCCTGTAATTGATCAAATAGATCATCGATCCTAGGTAGAGGATATCTGTTCTTGATTGTTAACTTGTTCAGCTCACGATAATCTATGCACATGCGAAATGAACCGTCTTTCTTCTTGACAAATAGAACCGGAGCTCCCCATGGAGAGAAACTCGGTCTAATGAAACCTTTGTCTAGAAGTTCTTGAAGCTGACTAGACAGTTCCTGCATCTCAGACGGTGCTAATCGATACGGTGATTTCGCCACTGGGTTTGCTCCAGGGACGAGATCAATTCTAAACTCCACTTGTCGGACTGGTGGTAGTCCAGGCAAGTCTTCTGGAAATACGTCTGGATAATCTCTGATGACCGGTACATCTCCAACTGCCTTCTTGTCAGGTTTCTTTTCCACCACATGAGCTAGGAATGCGAGGTATTTCTTCTTCAGATACTTCCTCGCCTTGATACACGATACAATCTTCAAACCGCGGCAGGGTTTCTCTCCGTAGACTATCATCGTTTCGCCGGATGGTAGGGGAATTCGAATGAGTTTTTCCGAACACACGATTTCAGCATTGTTTTTGGATAACCAATCCATTCCTACTACAACTTCGAAGCTTCCGAGAGTCATAGGAATGAGATCGATGGAAAAGAGATGGTCATTTAGTCTTAATTCACAACCATGGATAATAGAATCTACAACTATGGTCTTACCATTCGCTACTTCTACAGTATAGGGAGCAGTAAGTGTGGATAGTTGCATATTAAGCAAAGAAGCAGTATGAGCAGAGATAAAACTTTTATCGGCCCCAGTATCAAATATGATAGGAACATAATGATCATTGATAAGAAATGTACCCGTGATGACTGCCGGCTCTTCATGTGCTTCAGCAGTTCCAATAACGAAAGCACGAGCAGTAGCAGTATTGTTGTTGAGTTTTGGACACTGGTTCCTGAAGTGTCCCTCTGCCCCACAATTATAACAAGCTCTTCCACCTGCAGCAGTAGAAGTTGTGGTAGCAGTTGTTGCAGCAGCAAGATGAGTAGATCTACAAGTAGCTGCAAAGTGTCCCATACGCCCACACTTGAGACACTTCTTGCAAGGAGTGTTGGGCAGATGATGATACTGGCATTTGGTGCAAAGTGGAAACTGGCCAGTATAAGGCTTTCTGGCATTTGCTGGTTGTGGCATAGCAGTGGTAGGTGTAGCGTGAGTAGGTGCAGCTGCAGTCAACGCTGCAAAGTTCTTGAATCCGTCCCATGGTAAAGCTAGAGCAACTTCACGTCCTCTGGTGTTCTTCTCAGAATTCCACCAGGTGAGTGCGCCTTTGTGAAAAGCGCTTGAGGCCATCTTGACCTTCAGATTCTCAGGACGTCCAGTGAAGTCGAGAATGTCTTCAATGCTTTCCAGCCATTGCAGTAGGCCGGTAGCTCCCTCGGTACCAGAGTACTTAGGGGGCTTAGCATCGTTGAACTGCTTGAAAGTAAAGTTAGCAGTTCCAGCGTTAGTGGCATTTGAGTTGTGTGCGGAATCACTGGTACTTCCCCGAAGATTCTGGGTGATATCAGTGACCATGCCAGGAATCACATCCCGCATATGAACCGCGATAGCTCGAGCAATCTTGTTGATCTCATCGTCGTTGCCACTTGTCGAACCCCCTCCGTTAGGATCACGTCGGGGAGGCATTCCACGAATAGAAGCCACAAGTGGGTCAGTAATGAGGAAGGATACAATTGAATTTTCATGATAAGGTCAGTAATATATCCATACTACTAGTATTATCATTCAATTGTAATATGATCCAGTACACGTATAAGTTATCAACTTATTTGCATACTTATCATGTGAATATGTACGATGTTCCATGATCTCTCCACCAAATCTACACACTGACACTTTCCCGATATACCGAAAATAGCTTATATATAGGGCTCACTCTCGCTGCCCACCACCGTTTCGATATACCACGATCATGCCCTTGCTAGCATTTGGCAACACGTTTGTACTGATTTCCAAGTGTGTTCCATTGATTAAGAATCTCATGATCTTTGATCAACTTGAACTATGATTGATTCCATGATTGAACTATGATTATGTTATGCGTGCACCTACTAACAGTTGTTAACATGTAGAACTAAGTCATACGTGTGTTCTACACTTTCCTGTTAACCTATGTCAGTAAGTACTAATGATGTAATCACTTAAGAATTTCACTTAAGGTTTACATTTACAGAATGTTCACAACTTGATTGATTCACCATAATGTTTGGTTCATCCAAGTTTGAATTGCACTATGATTTGATTCACCAATGATTGTTTCCCAAATGTTTGTATCCCATGTGTTTGACTCATGTTCCATGTTTCCAGTTGATCCCGAATTCTCACTCCAAATACAAACGCCGGATTCCCCCTAACGTACTGAAATAAGCTTATATATAGGGTAAGCTCTCACCGACCCACCACTTACCTCAACACATCAGCGTTAATCCGTCGTCTATATTTGGGGCTAAGATTCCAACTGTTGATTGACTATGATTGTTTCATGATTGCCTCTTGTTCTGTGACTATGATTATGATTATGTAAACCATGGTTCTTAATTTTCTTGAAATTAAAACCTTAGGTTTTAGCATGTGTGTCCTAGGTTAATTAACCTAGGTTCTCAATACCTACAGTATCGAGTATAATGATCTCTTGTGAGAACTTCAACTAAAGAATACTGTTACACAGATTCTAAGTTATAAAGTTCCTATGATAATGAACACCTGATAATGATAACAATGATAACAATGACAAGGATTTCAAATCAAGATTCTAAATTAATAGATCTTGACCTTTGAATTCCTATAGTGAATATGACAAGGATTTCAAATCAAGAATCTAAATTAATAGATCTTGACCTTTGAATTCCTATACTGATTGTGACAAGGACTTTAGATCAAAGATAACAATCTTTGCCTCTAAATCCCATAATGAATATGACAAGGACTTTAGATCAATAATAACAATCTTTGCCTCTAAATCCCATAATGAATATGACAAGGACTTTAGATCAAAGATAACAATCTTTGCCTCTAAATCCCATAATGAATATGACAAGAAATTCATATCAAAGATACTGAAACTACAGATCTTTGCCTCTGAATTTCTATAATGATCTCTGTGTGAGAATTTCAGATCAAGGATACTAAGAATACAGATCCTTGCCTCTGAAATCCTTAATGCATATGTGTGAGAATTTAATTCGGTTTCTAAAATTATAGAATTCCGATTCAAATTCCTTGACTCGATATCTAATCTTAGTAAAATGTCCTAAGATCTTTCAAGCTTAATGTAGACTTAATGCTTACTTAAGTTACTTAGATCCTAAGTATCCTCAAGCCTATAGCACTTAGTCCTATTGGGTAGCTTAGGTTATAGTCTAGGTCATTAAACATTGGGTTTTTCCTAGTTCTCTACAACCTTGGCTCTGATACCAACCTGTCACACCCCTGCGCCGCGTGCGGAATCCACGGCGCGGTGACGTATGAACAGTTGAATCATGCACAAGTATTGAATAAGAACAACCACAATGGATTACTATGTTTCATAATGTTAAGACAATTGTTTAGTTACCGACAACTATCTACCAAAAGAGAGACAACTACAGACCCAAAATATAGTTTACAAAATAAGACTTCAAACAAGACAAGTAAACAATTAGGATTTAATGTGTTTCTAATCCATCCTAGCATGTTTCTTCATCTTGTTCTATCTTAGTATGGTCTCCTTAGTTGTCTCTGAGAATGCCTTAAACCTGATATACCTGAAACACGTGAAAAGTAACTGTCAACTACAGACGTAGTTGGTGAGAACAATAGGTTTAACATTTGTAAACATGAGTATATGATATAAGACATAGGTAAGTTAAAGCCACAAAGATTCACACGGATGAGCTGTAACCCAAACTAACATCAAGTAAGAAAATGAGTGTAAACAGTCCAATCACTGTTCGCACGAAAGCCAATAATATCAAGTCCCAAACCACGTTTGGAGTTAGATAATACGTCAGCAGTTTTGATAACCATATGACACCAGACCTGCAGTTGGCTTTTAAAATAAATTTAAAAGCCAACTCCATCCTGGATAAGAAAACAATGACACCAGACCTACAGTTAGCTTTTAAAACAAATTTAAAAGCTAACTCCATCCTGGATAAGAAACAATGAGTCCGCTTTCCCTTGTTGTGATCACCCAGTACTAACGACAATGAAACTTGATGGGTTTATAAGTTTGTTTACAACAATGGACACCATGTTTATGAATCTTACTTTAACCGAATGTGTTAATGTCTTATTGAAAACCTAGATTTAATTCCACGAATTAAATCCTTTGTTTATGTAACATGAAATGAATCCCTTGATTTGATTACCATGATGTGAACCATTTGATTTGAATACCACAAAATGAACCACCTGTTTTGAATACATGATGTGAACCACTTGTTTTGAATACCATGATGTGAACCACTTGTTTTGAATACCATGATGTGAACCACTTGTTTTGAATACCATGATGTGGTGACCTTGTGTAACAACAAGGTTTATAACAAAAGAGTTTATAAAATCCTTTATCTAAAAGTGTTTATCCTTCATAAAACATTTGAGTAAATCAGTTACAAAACAGTTCAAAGATCCTTTATAAAACCTTTTTAGTGAAAAGAGTTTAATAGTTGATAATTCCCTTAAAACAGTTGATGAATCCCTAGGATTCGTAAAATGAACCCGTAATGTTTATAAGAATACACACACCTTGTGTAATGAAATATGATTGTAAATGATTGGTTTGATCACGTGTTCCACCCCAAAACAGTTATAAAAACAGTAAAAGAGGGGCTAAAGTTCTCACCTGTCTGCAGTAGACTCTGAACTAAAACAGATAGCAAGTAGCAAACAGGACTTCTAATTGTTTCCTATAACATTGTAATCATACATAAGATATAGGATTTATAATTGTATAGACTTTGATTCATTGATTGACTTGTGTTCTCTTGAAATTGATTATCACATGATAACTTGATCTCATGATTATGATTGTTAAGCAAACTTGAAAGTTATGATTTGAATCAATTGAATGATCATGGGTCAATGAAACTTATGAAATGTTCTTTTGTGTTCAAACTTGTTTGTACACATCACATGTGTTTGAGAATTTGATAACCGTTGATTACTATGATTTATGAAAGATGTTCAATTGTTTTCAAGTTCTTGAAATTGTGATGTGATCCTCATGATTAAGTTTAGTTATAAACTTAAACCCAATAAGATCGAATTACAATTTACTTTGAGTGGTGGCCTATAATTTGGGCCTTAAGCCCACGAAACCATGATGGTCCTTAAACCAAAACCATAGCCACTTAGGTTAACGATTGGGCCAATTGTATATGATGTTGGGCCAAATAGGTGAATTGTTGGCCCAATTATAATCTCAATGGGCTTTACTATTTCCTTTGGGCTTGTTTTACCCTATGGGCCTATTGCTAAGGAAATTGGGCCGAGTATGGTGGAGTTGGGCCGAAAAGCTAATGGGCTGCCACACTTGGCAGCGAACCCTTTGAGGTTTCAATCCAAGGTTCGGCCAACAAAGGGTTCGGCTTTTATGGATTTGGCCTCACAGGTTAGTGATATTTCGTGAAATCCCATAAGGTTCGACATGTTGAGCAGCGAACTATGCAGGTTCGCCCATGAGTCTGGGTTTGCCGACCATAAACATCCAAAGAATTCGGCTAATCATGCCACGAACCATGCAGGGTTCGTTCAAGGCTTGATGGGTTCGTGAAGTGAAATGATTCGGTGGTCTCATGGTTCGGTTGACTGAGGTCTAAGGGTTAGCTGGTACTTCCACGAACCATGCAGGGTTCGTGGAATCCATAAGGCTCGCCGAGGTTGCTCAATGCCAGGTGAGTTCGGCTGGAAAACCCTACTAGACTCGGCACCCCATAGTTCGGCTGGCTAGCACAGAGGATTCGTGTGGGTTCGTGAGACCCATTAGGGTTCGTGGGGTCAATGATGGCTAAATGCAGGTTCGTGAGCACCCCTGAGGGTTCGGCTGAGAAGCTACGAACCAAGATGGTTCGTAGAACACCTCTAGGGTTCGTCCATGGCGGCTGAAACTTTGGCCACCGAACCTGTTTCCATCATCATCCTCCTCTTTGAATCTTCTGTTCCAGACCCCGATTCAAGTTATCCTAGCATCAGGGGGTGTAGTTGGAGGTGCGAAACTAAGCTTTATGGTGTAATGATCGGCTAAATGTCGGGTTTAAACAAAAACACACAAGAAACCCTAATTCCCGAAACTTCCTTGGATCATACCTCGTTTTTGGCTGGATGGATCTGCGATATTCTTGTACTTTCGTGTAGATAATGTTGAGAGCTTCGCGTGGACACCAAGAACGTCGAAATCCGTTGAGAAACGAAGGAGTTACGAACGTTTAAAGCTTGGTTTTTAGAGAGAGGATGGCTTGGACGAATTTTTCTAGAGAGAGAGTAGGTTGGTGGTGTAATAAATGAAAGAATAAGCCTTGTTCAAGGCTTATATAGTTCGGGTGATGTTCGGGTTCGTTTCGGTCGCTCGGTTCGCGTTTCCGGAACGTAACGCGTATTTTACGCGGTTTTCTTTAATTTAAGTGTTAAACTCATTAAAATGATGAGTTTCAAAATTGCAAAAATATAAAATAATTAATTTAATTATTTTACTCTTCGTGCGTTTTCAGATCGTTAAAACATTCGAAATTACGTGTATACCCGCAATCGCGTACGTTTTTCGATCGTATTAATTATTTAAAGTCGTTTAATCGTAATTATAAGTTCAACATTCGTATTATTATGGATCGTCACCCATAACTATACTCAGTCTCGCTTACAGATTACGATCTTTGTTGAATTAATTAAATGTCATAGTATTCGTCTCGACACTACGCACTAACACTAACCTGTTACACCGAACGCAGTATATATATATAGGGCTCACTCTCGCTGCCCACCACTGTTTCGATATAACAAGTTACTGTTCTTGCTTAGTGAAATCGACTGTAAATAAATAATACATACTTGTTAAATGATAAAGATTCTAACACACAAGCACATAATGACACATGATTCACATTGACTGACTGAACAAGTACACACACTGTTCTAACACTGTTCACGACTACGTGACTAAATGCTCAAATGTTATAGTTATATTAACTTTGCAGGTGACAAAGGTGGTCAGATTACCGGGAGTGGTAGTTTGACTAATGGTAAAGTTTCCTTTGACAATGTGAATTACTACAAAGAGTTAACTAATAATCTTTTGAGTGTGTCTCAGATAAGTGATAAAGGTTATAAGGTTTTGTTTGACGAGAAGAAATGTTATGTGCTCAAACAAGGAATTCAAATTCCAGATGACTGGATTTTGATGACTGCTGACAGGTGTAAAGATTTGTATGTTTTAGACATGGCTAATGCGGAGACGGTAAACAAAGTTGAGACGTGTCTGGTGTCGAAGGCCACAGAGCAGGATACTCGGTCTTGGCACAGACGAATGGGTCATATACACATCAGAAAGATGAATCATCTTGTACACAATCACTTGGTTGATGGTGTACCTGTTAAACATTTCAAATTACCTGATGTGTGTGTTTCCTGTAAGAAAGGCAAACAGAATAGGAGGTCACATAAGTCTAAAACAGTATTTTCTATTGATAAATTCACATGGATCTGTTTGGACCGATTAATGTGAAAAGTATTGGGGGTGAATCATATTGTTTTGTAGTGACCGATGATTTTTCTAGATTTTCATGGGTTATGTTCTTAAAATTTAAATCTGAAACTTATGAAAACTTTGTATTGCTTGTGAACAGATTGGAGACTTTGTACAAGTTGAGGGTCAAGCGTGTTCGATCAGACAATGGGACAGAATTTAAGAATCAGAACATGGAAGCATTCTGTGATTCAAAAGGCATCCAGCAGCAATTTAGTGCACCGTATGAACCACAAATGAACGGAGTAGCTGAATGGAAGAATCGTACATTGATAGAGTCTGCTCGGACGATGCTTGCTGATTCTAAGCTGCCCATTACTTTCTGGAGTGAAGCCGTAGCGACCGCCTGTTTTACTCTCAACCAAGTGTTGATTGTCAAACGACATAACAAGACTTGTTATGAACTCCTTCAGAATCGGAAACCAAATTTGGAACACTTGGAACCTTTCGGGGCTCCCTGTACCATGCTCAAGAAAGATGCTAAATTCAACTCTAAGGTTGAAGAAGGTTTCTTTCTGGGCTATAGCCTTCCCAACAAACGTGTGTTTAACAAACGCACTGGTGTTGTGGAACTCTGGTATAATGTGGATGTTCAACGACATACACCTATACCAGAAGGCAAAGGTCCAAATTGGTTATTCGATTATGATCAACTTTTCGAGTCTTTTAATTTGTCTCCTAATGTTACTGATGATGAAATTTCTTTGCAGATGTTATATGACTTACAAAATTCTGAAGATCAAGGAGTTTCTCATCAGGTTGATGATAATCATCCAACTGAGGAAGGCATTTTTGAAGCAGATAATGATGACTGGTCATCGGAGGATGATCAAGATATTTTTGAAGATGCCGTTTCTCAAGATCAAGATGAAGATCAGAATATCACAAATCTTGATCATGGTGTTGGATTACCTCAAGTGCCAGTGTCCAGAGTACATGTGAATTACCCTGTGAAACAGATCATTGGAGATCCGTCTGTTGGAGTACAGACGAGAAGGCAAGTTGCAAACGAGGAGAGTTTGTATGTCGAGCTGGAGCGTAATCATGGGACTCAAGAGTTATGGATGCATTCTGCATTTGTTTCTCAAATTGAGCCTAAATTTGTAACTGAAGCCCTGCGTGAGCCTGCCTGGGTGGAGGCCATGCAAGAGGAGCTTAATCAGTTTCAGAAACTTGGAGTTTGGCATTTAGTGGATTTGCCAAAAGGTGAGAAGAAGATTGGCACCAGGTGGGTGTTGAAGTGTAAGCGAGACGATAGAGGTGTGATTGTTCGAAACAAGGCGCGTTTGGTTGTTCAAGGGTTCAAACAAATAGAAGGAATTGATTATGACGAGGTATTTGCACCTGTGGCGCGGCTTGAAGCGATTATATTATTTCTATCTTTTGCTGCCCACAAGAAGTTTAAAGTATTCCAGTTGGATGTTAAGTCTGCATTCCTTTATGGGTCATTGAAGGAGACAGTGTATGTTTGTCAGCCACCGGGCTTTGAGGATCCGATCCACTAGGATCAGGTATATATCCTTGACAAAGCACTGTATGGTCTTCATCAGGCTCCTTGAGCTTGGTATGAGACTCTCTCGACTCACCTTCTTGAACACGGGTTTAAGAGGGGTCAGATAGACAAAACACTGTTTTATCGGGAAAAGGACAAGGACATTCTCCTTGTTCAGATCTATGTAGATGACATCATCTTTGGGTCTACTGATGAACAGTTGTGCTTGGAATTTAAAGAGGTTATGATTGAGAAGTTCGAAATGAGTGCTATGTCAGACATTAAGTTCTTTTTGGGTTTACAAATAGATCAGACTGATGATGGCATTTTTATTCATCGGACTAAATACATTCAAGATGTGCTAAAACGGTTTAGCATGCTTGATTGTAAACCCATTTCCATGCCATTCAGCCTAATCATGGGATTGAGCCTGATATTAAGGGGGAGTTAATTGATGCTACATTATATCGTGGAACGATCGGGAGCTTAATGTATTTGACAGCCTCAAGACCGGATATTGTATTCGCTACAAGTATCTGTGCTCGCTATCAATCAAAGCCTAAAGTTTCTCATCTGATTGCAGTCAAGAGGATTTTACGTTATCTGAAGGGTACACCAGACACCGGTTTGTGGTATCCTAAGGATGATAACTATACCTTCCATGCTTATAGTGATTCAGACTATGGAGGATGCAAGACTGATTCCAAATCAACTACTGGATGTGCACAGTTTCTGGGGAGAGATTAGTCTCATGGCAGTGTAAGAAGCAAACATCTGTTGCTACATCTACATGTGAAGCTAAATATGTAGCTGCTGCCAGCTGTTGTTCCCAAGTCTTGTGGATAAACAACAAATGAGAGACTATGGACTGAACTTGTTATCTACCCCGATTCATGTAGATAATGAGGCTGCCATTGCAATTACCAAGAATCCAGTGTATCATTCACGTTCCAAGCACATTGATATTCGGTTTCATTTCATACGTGACTGTTATGAAAAGAAACTGATTGATGTGGTGAAGATACACACAAACGAGCAAAGGGCAGACCTTTTCACCAAGGCCTTTGACAAACAACGTTTTGAGTATTTACTCAAATTGAATGGGATTAGGGTCATGGGTGAGGTAATCAAGGATCAATTTCCTTCATAATCATTTTTTATTGAATTAACATCAGATTTTTATTTTTTCTTTCTTTTGTGTTTTTGTTTTTAGGGGGAGAAAATTTTGAAAAATACAAAAACATTAAAAATCAAAAATACAAAAACATGAAAAATTAAAAAAATCTGAGAAATTGATTCGACCTAATGAGAAATGATAGCACATTATTTACATTTGGAAACATATCTGTATGTGTTATTAAAATTTTAATAAATAATTACAAGTATTAAGTATGATATGAAAGTAGGTTTATAACTTTGTCAGGATAAGTTTAAATAAAGTTTTGATTATATTAGATGCTTAGAATGCAGTACTTAGTTTTGTCCTGAAAGAGTGGTAATTTTTCTGAAAAAATGTTCTTGAACAAAAAGTCAAAGTTCTAGTTTGATCATGTGTTTAATTTTCAAAAGAAATTCTGATTTTATTTTTTCTTTTATTTTAGTTTAAAGCTGGAACATTCTTTACGTATACTTACGTATCGACCTGAGCGTTATAGCATTAAACAATTCAATTTGTTTTCATGGTTCTGATTAAGATTTGGACAATCTCTGCGTATATGAAAATATCGAACTGATTGTTAAAAGCTTAATCTTAAATTATTGTTTTGTTCATTTTTTGGATCATTTGAGCATACGTAAGTATCAACCTTGATTTTCTAAGATTTTGAACAATTTCAAATTGTTTTCTATTTTGTTATTTTCAAAAAGAAATTCTGCTTTATTTTTGCATGATCAGATTAGTTAAAATTGAAATTATAAGTTTGAGAACATTTATGTTTGATTAGTTATTCATAAATCGGGGATGTGTTCAAGTAAATGGATTATTATAAAGTGTTTTCATAATCTTGCTTTAAACTGCTTTCTTGACTATGTGATAAATTTAAAAGGATAAGTATACTGACAATCATCTTAGACTTGTGATTTGCAGATAATATTTGAAATAATACAAATAGATGTGTTGAAAATTGTAAAATAATATGATCTCATGTCAGGATCTTTCTCAAACAAAAAGATTTTATTTTTTTTAGAGTAGTTCTTTTGTTAATTTTGTAGTTTAATTGTTCTAAAAATTTGAAAAATTCCAAAAATATTTTAATTTTTCATCTGATGTTAAATCAATAATTTTTGATTAATTGTTTGACTTTGGGATGATTGAACATGAATTGTTTTGAAATTTAAAGAAAAATTCAAATTTTATAAAAGGTTCGTCTAGGTTTGAGAAGGTTTGCTGAAATGGTTCGCTGGTAAGGTTCGTTAGTTAGGTTCGTTGACTAGGTTCGCTTATTTGGTTCGGTGAAATGGTTCGCTTGAATGGTTCGCTGCAAAAGGTTCGCAGCAAAGGTTCGTGAAAGGCTCGTCTGGAAAAGGTTCGTGACATATATATAGAGGGTTCGCCAGAAGGGTTCGTCACTCTCATCGTTTTCACGCTCACGAACCTGCAAGAAGAGATTTTTCGTTTTTCGATCTTGGACCTTCTAGATTTTTTTATTGTTATCATTAGATTCAGAATCATCTCGTGAACATTTCTAGGTAGAAATTTTTAAATTTGACCGGCTAATTTGAGAGATCTGAGCGATTTTAGGATTTTTAAGATTGAATCCGTAATTGGAATTAAAACTGGTTAAAATCTAAAAAATTGGACAAACCATCTTCATTAAAGTTGTTCATCGGCATGTTTCGAACCTGGGTGTATGTTTTTTATCATCTGAATCAAAGTTTTGAAATTTTGATTTAAAATCTGGAAAGGTTCGCTGATGAACAGGTTCGTTGGATGAACAAAGGTTCACCGAACCTTGAGGGTCCGTCTGAATCTGATAGGTTCGTGGCGAACCTATGGATTTCAAAAGAACCGAACCTTTTGGTCAAGGTCGTTTGACCAACAAGGTTCGTTCATGTGAAGGTTCGTTCATGTGAAGGTTCGTTCATTCTGAGGTTCGTTCATCAGAAGGTTCGTTCATTCAGAAGGTTTGTTCATCAAAAGGTTCGTTCAAAAGGTTTGTCTGGTTAACAGGTTCGTCTGAATTAGGTTCGCCTAGCATTAGGTTCGTCTAAGGGGGATAGGTTCGCTGGTCTACTTAGAAATTTTTTTAATTTTTGATTAATTTTTTGTTTCTAATTGTTTTTATTTCTAATTGTAGATATGGCAAATCTAACTTTCGGAGACAAACTCAATGTTTGTGCTTACTTGGATCCAACAACAAGGAACGGTCAAGATTTCAGGCCTATGATCGAGTTTCTCAGGAGGTCGCGGATTTATCATGCTATTTCTAACTCCTGTCAGATATATAGATCTCATATCCAGAGTTTCTAGGAATCAGCTCGTGTCATTTCAGTTGATGAGGACTATGTCATTGATGCGAATGTGCTTGGACAAGCAATTCGTATATCAGAGGCTGACATAAGGAGGGTATTACAGTTTGGAGGGGAACCTGAAGGTGTAACTCTCATTCCTGAGAGGTGCATCAAAGGTTGCTTTCTTCGCATTCGTTATTTTGGAGCTTATAACTCCATTTCTGTGAAGAAGGGAAAGCTACCTCTCCAGTACAAGTTTCTGGCTCATGTTCTACTCCATTGCCTTAGCATGAGGAAAGGCACGTTTGATGAGCTGAGAGATTTCATGCGATCAGCTATGGTGGCGCTTATATTGAACAAACCGTTCAATTTTTCTGGCATGATCTTCCGCTACATGTGTGATAATGTGACGAAGGCTAAGGATAGATTCTACATGTATCCTAGATTCGTACAGATGCTGTTAGACGAGAGATTGCCTGAAGGCATGCTACCTAGGGAAGCAGCAGATCTTCTGAAACTCAAACATATGACTGATTCCAGCTTGGGTCAGGTCAGAGTTTATCAGAGGACTGGGGATGTTGTTCTAGAGAAAGACCTAATTGGTCACTGTGCCAGGGCAAACTATATTGTACCTGAGGAGGATGCCTGGAGACATGCTGATTCAGGATCCGACAACGAAGAATTTGCAGCTGATGAAGATCAAGCACCACCTCCACCTCCACCAAGGCAACAACCAAGGAAAACTACTGGTCAATCATCTCGATCCACTCCTCAAGCCAAATCATCCCAAGAACAGAGCTCTCAGGAACCTTTTGTTGGTTTGGTTGAAACCGATCAGGATCGAATACGAAGTCCTACGAACTATCAACTATGTGCGGAATCCATAGTCAATATCTATGAATACAAAGAACACATGCAATTCAATAAACACCTCTTGTATTATCAACAAATGATTACAAGAAGACAATTCTCACACAGAGAAAATACAAAGAATTTCTAACAATCTGTCCAAAGTTCTACCAGATCTACAAACAAACCTGTTATTTATAGAAACTGGTACCAGCGAACCTTTACTACTAGCCGAACCTATGGTTTGCCAGCTGAACCCTAAGGTTCGCTGAGCGAACCCTTAGGTTTGTTAGACGAACCTATGAAAACAATCAAAAGGTTCGCCGAACCTTTGCCAGACTATAGGTTCGCTAAACCTATCAACTCAATAGGTTCGCCAATATGCTAAGGTTCGTGGGCCAGACGAACCTAAAGCATAATCTAGCCGAACCTTTATACAAACTCAAAATAAATACAACTTTTGAATAGCAAACAATTACTAACACCTTTAGAGGTTGATATGTCTGAGCAGCAGACAGAGACTGCTGTTGCTGGTAATGAAGAAGTTGAATCTTCTGACACAGAGTCAGAGTATGAAATGGTTCAGGAGGGGAACCAGATGGTGAGGAGATTGAAGAAGAAGTTTGCAGAAAAGGCCGAAGAAGAAAAGGCTGAAAGAGCTGATCCTAGCTTTATTCCTGAGGAGCCTGAGTCTTCTAAGCCTAAGAAGTTGAACAGAATGGCCAAGGGAGGGCCGTATGAGAGGAAAAAGGCAAAAACTGCTAAGACCACTGTGTCTTCATCTATTATGCCTACTTCAGTTTTTGTCTCCGTATCTCCTGTTGTTACTTCTTCTGCTACTGTTTCTACAGTTCACACTTCTACTTTGCAAACTCCTGAGTTTGTAAATGTAGCTACTTTTATGCCTTCTTTTGTGGAGACTACTACTGTTACTACTTCCTTGCCAGAGACTTCTATTCCTCAGGATTCAATTCCTAGAGATGATTTATTTTCGGGACTTGATGATCTGGGAGACATTAATTTCACAGTGAACTATGATGATACTGATCTTAAGCAAAGATTATCTATTCTTTCCAAGGAGTTTGAGAGCTATAGGAAAGAGAAAGAGCAAAAGGTTGCTGAGATAGATGAGCTTAAAGCACAAATGTCCTTAATGATAAAGTGGAGAGAGGAGGATCTGGTAGAGAAGAAGAAGATGAAAGACAAAATCTTTGAGTTGGATTTCTTCATCAAATTACAATCAGAAGATTTAGTTGAGTTGAAGAATGAGAATACTGACTTAAGATTCAAGTTCAAAGAGTTGGAGTCAAAGACTGCAAAGTCAGAAGCTTCAAGTTCTAAAGTTGAAAAGGTGGTGATTGATGTAGATATTGAAAAAGAGGAGAAGAAGGTGGAAGAGGAAGAGAAGGTGGAAGAAGAAGAAGAAGAAAAATTGGACTATGGTGATACTGATGTGGACGAACATCTTGATGATTTTGATTATAATGGTGATGATAAGACTGGTGGTGATGGTGCTGGAGGTATGACTGGAGGGTCTGGAGAGTTGAATTCAGTTTCTGGTGCTTTGGTGATTTATTCTCCTCCAAAGGTGTCTTCTGAAGCTGTTCCGATTAGTTCTATGTCATCTGATAGGGCTAGGGATTGTACTGAAGTTGAATTTGAAGATTTAGATGAAATAGAACATCACATGGCTATTCTTGATTACTCTCTGCCTACTTTCCTTGATTTATTTAAAATGAATTCTGATATAGATTTGCAGAGGAAGATTTTTGAGATTCAAGTGGATCAAGAAGTAGAAGAAGGAGAGATCATTGGTGATTATACAGTTCAAGATTATCAAGACTTCTTAGTGGATGATGATGACTTAATGTTTGACTTTGAAGAGGAAGAAGATCTGGATTTATCTGATTATGATAAAGATATCATTGATGAAGAGTTGATGAACTTAAACACAATAAAGAAAGTGTTTGAAGCTGGGAGTTTTTCAAGAAAAACTTTGGATCCTGTTAAAGAAAAGACTTTTAATGACTTTTGGAAGGATATTAAAGAAGAGAAAAAGTACATCATTGATAATTTACATGTATTCAAGATTATGAGAGAAGTGTTAGATGACAAAGATCCAGAAAACCTATCTAAACAATCCACAAAGTTCAAGATTGGATCTAAATCCAAAATGATTGGACGGATTATTAGTTATGGTTACTTTCATAACATTTCAGGAAGCTTAACTGGTAAAGGATGTTATATAGTCAAACGAACTGATGGATGTCAATACTTTGGCAAAGCTTCTGATTTGATGACTCTTCCAGCATTTGAATGTAAAGATCTTTCTAGATTAAAGATGATCAAACCCATTCAGACTCGTCACAATGAAATTTTTGAGAACTTGTTAAAGAAAGAAGCACGTTTTGGATGGAGTTTATTATCACCATAGTTCAGAAAAAGATTTCATGACTATGTGAAGCCAAATGTTTTTAAGAGACCAAGACTAAGAAAGATGGAACAGAACTGGAATACATATTTTTAGTTCTGGTTCTATGATGAAAGAACGTCTGAAGGTGTTATTCTTTTGAAGCAAGATGATAATTGGAGGGTTATCCGATTGCTGGATCCTATTTGGATTGTAAATTGTTCAGAGGATGATGTTGCTTTTCTGGATACTGCAGAGATTTATGCTGAAGATGGTTATCATGATTTTGGAGTGAGCTTCAAAGATATGGCAATTCAATATCAGACCATTGCACGAATGTGTTATACATTGGGTATACATTCTGGTTGCAATTGGAAAGATGTGAATGATCTTTATACTGAATTGATGCAAATTCAGAAGGAAAGAGATGCTAAGGTTGAAGCAGAAAGGTTGGCAAAGATACCATGTTCGGTTGTTATACGAGCGGTGGATAATGTGGTTGTTGAAGTTGGAGAATCGAGTGGAGTTAAAGACAGAGTTGAAGAAACAGTTGAAGATACAGTTGAAGATAAAGTTGAAGATAGAGCTGAAGGCAAAGATTAAAGATTTTGATAGCAAACATTTAGGGGGAGTTTGTTAGTACATGTTTGTAATTGTTTGCTATTCAAAAGTTGTATTTATTTTGAGTTTGTATAAAGGTTCGGCTAGGTTATGCTTTAGGTTCGTCTGGCCCACGAACCTTAGCATATTGGCGAACCTATTGAGTTGATAGGTTTAGCGAACCTATAGCCTGGCAAAGGTTCGGCGAACCTTTTGGTTGCTTTCATAGGTTCGTCTAGCGAACCTAAGGGTTCGTCCAGCGAACCTTATGGTTCGGCTGGTAAACCTTAGGTTCGGCTACCTGTGAAAGGTTCGCTGGTCCAGTATCTATAAATAGTAGGTTGTTTGTAGATCTGGTTAGAACTTTGGACAGACTGTTAGAAATTCTCTGTGTTTTCTCTGTGTGAGAATTGTGATCTTGCAATCATTTGTTGATAATACAAGAGGTGTTTATTGAATTGATTGTGTTCTATGGATTTATACATATTGACTATGGATTCCGCACGTGGTTGATAGTTCGTAGGACTTCGTATTTGATCCTGATCGGTTTGACGATCTTCACCAAACCAGCAAGATGCATGCGACCTCGTCCTAGCATCCTATTCCCTAAGTGTGTGCCTTAGTTACCTAAGAAAACATGCGAGTAATTTTCAACACAACGATTGGTGAACATGTTTTATGTAAGCAGTAAACAGTAAATGTTTAAAGTAAATGTTGTAGGACTACATATCATTACAATGCAATACGGATTGATAGCTAGTCAATATAGTTTATATCATATGCAGGTTCGAAACCGAAGCTGACTGCATGCCTCCCGCCATATCCATCACACAAGACAATGGCAAATGTGTTTGGTCAATTTTGTCCTGTTCCAACTCTCAGTCGGGTGGCCTCCCAGGCGCACAACAGAGGGGTTTGTCAGACCCAAATAGTACTATCCATAATTACCACGTTGTTCACCTCGCGCTATTAACAGTCCGAGATGTGTTTATGAGGACTTAATTGTGATGTGTGCCTCATATATATATATATATAAGTGACTAGTAGGGAACCCGCACGATGCGGCGGCGGAAACGACAATATACAACGTGGTGTTTGTTTGTTGTTAATTTATTAATGTTCGGGTGATATCAATAATGCTATTTTATTTTCTTTTTCATACAATATGCTGGTTTGGGTGAAACCGATCAGGATCGAATACGAAGTCCTACGAACTATCAACTACGTGCGGAATCCATAGTCAATATGTAGAAATACAAAGAACACAAGCAATTCAATAAACACCTCTTGTATTATCAACAAATGATTACAAGATCACAATTCTCACACAGAGAAAATACAGAGAGTTTCTAACAATCTGTCAAGAGTTTTTCTCCAGATCTACAAACAAACCTACTATTTATAGATACTGGACCAGCGAACCTTTCAAAGGTAGCAGAACCTAAGGTTAGCCAGCCGAACCCTAAGGTTCGCTGGACGAACCTATAAAAACAACCAAAAGGTTCGCCGAACCTTTGCCAGGCTATAGGTTCGCCGAACCTATCAACCCAATAGGTTCGCCAAAATGCTAAGGTTCGTGGGCCAGACGAACCTTAGGCAAAACCTAGCCGAACCTTTCTACAAAATCAAAATAAATACAACTTTTGAATAGCAAACAATTACAAACATGTACTAACAAACTCCCCCTAAATGTTTGCTATCAAAATCTTCAATCTTTGCCTTCAACTCTATCTTCAACTTTATCTTCAACATTTTTTTTCAACTCTGTATGTTACTCCACTCGATTCCCCAACTTCTTCAACAATCACATTCTCCACCGCTCGTATAACAACCGAACGTGGTATCTTCGCCAACCTCTCAGCTTCAATCTTTGCATCTCTTTCATCTCTCTCCTTCTGAATTTGCATCAACTCTGTATAAAGATAGTTCACATTTTCCCACTTGCATCCCAAATGAATACCCAATGTAAAACACATTCGTGCAATGGTTTGAAATTGAATTGCCATATCTTTGAAACTTACTCCAACATCATGATATCCTTCTTCAGCATATATTTCAGCAGTGTTAAGTAAATCCACATCATCCTTTGAACAGTTAACTATCCAAATAGGATCAAGCATCCGAATCACCCTCCAATCATCATCTTGCTTCAATACAATCACACCTTCAGAAGTTCTCTTATCATAAAACCAAAATTTGAAGAATGGATTCCAGTCTTGTTCAATCTTTCGAAGTCTTGGTCTCTTGAAGACTTTAGGCTTCACATAATATTTGAATCTTTCTCTAAACTGTGGTGTTAACAAACTCCATCCCATTCGAGCTTCTTTCTTCAACAAATTCTCAAAAATTTCATTGTGTCGAGTCTGAATAGGCTTTATCATCCTTAATCTTGACAGATCTTTGCACTCAAATGCTGGTAAGCTCATCAGATCAGTAGCCTTGCCAAAGTATTGGCATCCATCTATTCTTTTCACCACATAACATCCCTTATCCATCAAACTTCCTGAAATGTTATGAAAATAACCATAACTAATAATCCTTCCGATCATCTTGTATTTAGATCCAATCTTAAACTTCTTGGATTGTTTAGTTAGGTTTTCTGGATCTTTATCTTCAAACACTTCTGTCATAATCTTGAAAGAATGTAAATGATCAATGATGTACTTTGTCTCATCTTGAAATTCTTTCCAATAATCCAAATTTGTCTTAGCTTTAACTGGATCTAAAGTTGTTCTTGACATACTACTAGCTTCAAACATTTTCTTCATCATATTTAAATTCAACAACTCTTCATCAATGACATCCTTATCATAATCAGATAAATCAGTATCTTCATCTTCTTCAAAATCAAACATCAAATCATCATCATCTTCAAGTAAATCTTGATAATCTTGAATAGAATAATCACCTACAATCTCTCCTTCTTCTATCTCTTGATAAAGTTGAACTTCAAGAATATTTCTCTGCAAGTCTATGTTAGAATTCATTTTAAACAAATCAAGGAAAGTAGGCAGAGAGTAATCAAGAATAGCCATGGGATGTTTTATTTCATCTAAATCTTCGAATTCAACTTCAGTACAATCCCTAGCCCTATCAGATGACACAGACCTAAGTGGAACAGCTTCAGAAGACACCTTTGAAGGAGAATAAACTACTATAGCACCTGAAACATAATTCAACTCTCCAGAACCTCCAATCACACCTCCAGCACCATCACCATCCTCCTGATCACCACCATAATCATAATCATCAAGATGTTCATCAACATCAGTATCTCCATAATCCAGTTTTTCTTCATCATCTTCATCTTCCACCTTCTCCTCCTCTTTCTCCTCCATCTCAACATCTACATCCACCACCACCTTTTCAACTATAGAGCTTGAAACTTCTGACTTTGCAGTCTTTGACTCCAACTCTTTGATCTTGAACCTTAAGTCGGTATTCTCATTCTTCAATTCAACTAAATCTTCTGATCGTAATTTGATGAAGAAATCCAACTCAGAAATTTTGTCTATCATCTTCTTTTTCTCAATCAAATCCTCCTCTCTCCACTTCATCATCAAGGACATTTGAGCTTTCAGCTCATCCATCTCAGCAACATCCTTTTCTTTATTCTTCCTATAACTCTCAAACTCCTTGGAGAGCATAGATAATCTTTGCTTAAGATCAGTATCATCATAGTTCACAGTGAAATTTATGTCTCCCAAATCATCAAGTCCCGAAAACACATCATATCTAGGAATAGAATCCTGAGGAATAGAAATCTCTGGCAAGGAAGTAGTAACAGTAGTAGTACCACAAAAGAAGGCATAAAGGTAGCTACATTTACAAACTCAGGAGTTTGTAAAGTAGAAGTGTGAATAGTAGAAACAGACACTGATGAACTAACAACTGGTGAAGTAGAAACAGGAACTAAGGCAGGCAACACAGGTGAAGACACAGTGGTCTTAGCAGTTTTGGCCTTCTTCCTCTCATAAGGCCCTCCCCTGGCCATTCTCTTCATCTTCTTAGGCTTAGAAGACTCAGACTCCTCAGGAATAAAGCTAGGATTAGCTCTTTCAGCCCTTTCTTCTTCAGCCTTTTGAACAAACTTCTTCTTCAGTCTCTTCACCATTTGATTCCCTTCCTGAACCATCTCATACTCTGACTCAGTATCAGAAAATACATCTTCATCATCACCAGCAACAGCAGCCTCTGTCTGCTTTTCAGACATATCAACCTCTAAAGGTTCCTGAGAGCTCTGTTCTTGAGATGATTTAGCTTGAGGAGTGGATCAGGATGATTGACCAGTAGTTTTCATTGTTTGTTGCCTTGGAGGAGGTGGAGGTGGTGCTTGATCTTCATCAGCAGCAACTTCTTCATTGTCGGATCCTGAGTCAGCATGTCTCCAGGCATCCTCATCAGGAGCAACATAGTTTGCCCTGGCACAGTGACCAATCAGGTCTTTCTCCAGAACAGCATCCCCAGTCCTCTGATATACTCTAACCTGACCCAAACTGGAATCAGTCATATGTTTGAGCTTCAGAAGATCTCCTGCTTCCCTGGGTAGCAAGCCTTCGGGCAACCTCTCATCTATCAACATCTGTACGAATCTAGGATACATGTAGAACCTATCCTTAGCCTTCGTGATGTTGTCAGACATATATCTGAATATCATCCCAGAAAAATTGAACAGTTTGTTCAATATAAGAGCAACCATTGCAGACCTCATAAGATCTCTGAGCTCATCAAAAGTACCCTTCCTCATACTGATACAATGAAGTAATACATGAGCAAGAAACTTGTACTGCAACGGTAGGTTTCCCTTCTTCACAGAAATGGAGTTATAAGCTCCAAAGTATCGGATGCGTAGAAAGCAACCCTTGATACACCTCTCTGGTATAAGTGTTATACCATTAGGTTCACCTCCAAACTGTAACACCCTCCTAATGTCAGCCTCTGATATACGAATTGCTTGTCCAAGCACATTCGCATCTATAACATAGGTATCATCCACAGAAATAACACGAGCAGATTCCCAGAAACTCTGGATATGAGAACGATAAATCTGGACAGAGTTAGAAATCGTATAATAAATCCTCGATCTCCTGAGAAACTCAATCATAGGTCAGAAATCTTGACCATTCCGTGTTGTTGGATCTAGATAAGCACACACATTATGCTTGTCTCCGAAAGTTAGATTTGCCATATCTACAATTAGAAATAAAAACAATTAGAAACAAAATTAATCAAAAATTAACAAAAATTAAAAAATTTTAAAAAATATTTCTAAGTAGACCAGCGAACCTATCCCCCTTAGATGAACCTAATGCTAGGCGAACCTAATTCAGACGAACCTGTTAACCATACAAACCTTTTGAATGAACCTTATCATGAACGAACCTTATCATGAACGAACCTTCTGATGAACGAACCTCAGAATAAACGAACCTTCAAATGAACGAACCTTGTTGGTCAGACGAACCTTGACCAAAAGGTTCGGTTCTTTTGAAATCCATAGGTTCGCCACGAACCTATCACATTCAGACGAACCCTCAAGGTTCGGCGAACCTTTGTTCATTCAACGAACCTGTTCATCAACGAACCTTTTCCAGATTTCAAATCAAAATTTAAAAACTTTGAATCTGACAATAAAAATCATACACCCAGGTTCGAAACATGCCGATGAACAACATTAATGAAGATGGTTTGTCCAAATTTTATAGATTTTAATCAGTTTTAAGTTCAAAAACAGATTCGATATTAAAAATCCTAAAACCTCTCAGATCTCTCAAATTAACCGTTCAAATTCAGAAATTTCTACCTAAAAATGTTCAGCAGATGATTCTGAGTCTAATGATATCAATGAAAAAGTCTAGAAGGACCAAAATCGAAAATCTAAAAAATCGGTCTTGCAGGTTCGCGACACAGAAATCTGATAAGAGTGACGAACCCTTCTGGCAAACCCTGTATATATATGTCACGAACCTTTTCAGACGAGCCTTTCAAGAACCTTTGCTGCGAACCTTTTGCAGCGAACCATTTCAATGAACCATTTCAAACGAACCTAATAAGCGAACCTAGTCAGCGAACCTAGCTAACGAACCTAGCCAGTGAACCTAACCAACGAACCTTAATCAACGAACCATCTCAGCGAACCTTCTCAAACCCAGACGAACCTTTTATAAAATTTGAATTTTTCTTTAAATTTCAAAAAAAATTCATGTTCAATCATTCCAAAGTCAAACAAATATTCAAAAATTATTGATTTAACATCAGATGAAAAATTAAAATATTTTTGTAATTTTTCAAATTTTTTAGAACAATTAAACTACAAATTTAACAAAAATAACTATCCTAAAAAATAAAATCTTTTTGTTTGAGAAAGATCCTGACATGAGATCATATTATTTTACAATTTTCAACACATCTGTTTGTATTATTTCAAATATTATCTGCAAATTACAAGTCTAAGATGATTGTCAGTATACTTATCCTTTTAAATTTATTACTTAGTCTAGAAATCAGTTTAAAACTAGATTATGAGAACACTTTATAATAATCCATTTACTTGAACACATCCCCGATTTATGAATAATTAATCAAACAAAAATGTTCTTAAAACTTATGATTTCAATTTCAACTAATCTGATCATGCAAAAATAAAGCAGAATTTCTTTTTGAAAATAACAAAATAAAAAACAATTTGAAATTGTTCAAAATCTTGGAATCAAGGTTGATACTTACGTATGCTCAAATGATCCAGAAAATGAACGAAACAATAATTTAAGATTAAGCTTTTAACAATCAGTTCGATATTTTCATATACGCAGAGATAGTCCAAATCTTAATCAGAACCAAGAAAACAAATTTAAATTGTTTAAAGCTATAACAATCAGGTCGATACGTAAGTATACTCAAAGAATGTTCCAGCTTTAAACTAAAATAAAAGAAAAAACAAAATCAGAATTTCTTCTAAAATTTAAACACATGATCAAACTAGTACTTTGACTTTTTGTTCAAGAACATTTTGTCAGAAAAAATTACCACTCTTTCATGACAAAACTAAGTACTGCATTCTAAGCATCTGTTTCTTATAAAGTATAATCAAAACTTTGTTTAAACTTATCCTAACTAAGTTATAAACCTACTTCCATATCATACTTAATACTTGTAATTATTTATTAAATTTTTAATAAAACATACAGATATGTTTCCAAATGCAAATAATGTGCTATCATTTCTCATTAGGTCGAATCAATTTCTCAGATTTTTAATTTTTTCATGTTTTTGTATTTTTGATTTTTTTAATGTTTTTGTATTTTTCAAAATTTTCTCCCCCTAAAAACAAAAAAAAAACAAAAGAAAAAATAAAAATCTGATGTTAATTCAATAAAAAATGATTATGAAGGAAATTGATTCTTGATTACCTCACCCATGACCCTGATCCCATTCAATTTGAGTATTTGCTCAAAACGTTGTTTGTCAAAGGCCTTGATGAGAAAGTCTGCCCTTTGCTCGTTTGTGTGTATCTTCACAACATCAATCAATTTCTTTTCATAGCAATCGCGTATGAAATGAAACCGAATGTCAATGTGTTTGGAACGTGAATGATACACTGGATTCTTGGTAATTGCAATGGCAGCCTCATTATCTACATGAATCGGGGTAGATAACAAGTTCAGTCCATAGTCTCTCATTTGTTGTTGTATCCACAAGACTTGGGAAAAACAACTGGCAGAAGCTACATATTCAGCTTCACATGTAGATGTAGCAACAGATGTTTGCTTCTTACACTGCCATGAGACTAATCTCTCCCCCAGAAACTGTGCACCTCCAGTAGTTGATTTGGAATCAGTCTTGCATCATCCATAGTCTGAATCACTATAAGCATGGAAGGTATAGTTATCATCCTTAGGATACCACAAACCGGTGTCTGGTGTACCCTTCAGATAACGTAAAATCCTCTTGACTGCAATCAGATGAGAAACTTTAGGTTTTGATTGATAGCGAGCACAGATACTTGTAGCAAACACAATATCCGGTCTTGAGGCTGTCAAATACATTAAGCTCCCGATCATTCCACGATATAATGTAGCATCAATTAACTCCCCTTAAGATTAGGCTCAATCCCGTGATTGGGCTGAATGGGCGTGGAAATGGGTTTACAATCAAGCATGCTAAATTGTTTTAGCACATCTTGAATGTATTTGGTCTGATGAATAAAAATGCCATCATCACTCTGATCTATTTGTAAACCCAAAAAGAACTTAATGTCTGACATAGCACTCATCTCGAACTTCTCAATCATAACCTCTTTAAATTCCAAGCACAACTGTTCATCAGTAGACCCAAAGATGATGTCATCTACATAGATCTGAACAAGGAGAATGTCCTTGTCCTTTTCCCGATAAAACAATGTTTTGTCTATCTGACCCCTCTTGAACCCGTGTTCAAGAAGGTGAGTCAAGAGAGTCTCATACCAAGCTCGAGGAGCCTGATGAAGACCATACAGTGCTTTGTCCAGGAGGTATACCTGATCCTGGTGGATCGGATCCTCAAAGCCCGGTGGCTGACAAACATACACTGTCTCTTTCAAAGACCCATAAAGGAATGCAGACTTAACATCCAATTGAAACACTTTAAATTTCTTGTGGGCAGCAAAAGATAGAAATAATCTAATCGCTTCAAGCCGCGCCACAGGTGCAAATACCTCGTCATAATCAATTCCTTCTATTTGTTTGAACCCTTGAACAACCAAACGCGCCTTGTTTCGAACAATCACGCCTCTATCGTCTCGCTTACACTTCAACACCCACCTGGTGCCAATCTTCTTCTCACCTTTTGGCAAATCCACTAAATGCCAAACTCCCAGTTTCTAAAACTGATTAAGCTCCTCTTGCATGGCCTCCACCCAGGCAAGCTCACGCAGGGCTTCAGTTACAGATTTAGGCTCAATCTGAGAAACAAATGCAGAATGCATCCATAACTCTTGAGTCCCATGATTACGCTCCAGCTCAACGTACAAACTCTCCTCGTTTGCAACTTGTCTTCTCGTCTGTACTCCAATAGACAGATCTCCAATAATCTGCTTCACAGGATGATTCACATGAACTCTGGACACTGGCACTTGCGGGACTCCAACACCATGATCAAGATTTGTGATATTCTGATCTTCATCTTGATCTTGAGAAACGGCATCTTCAAAAATATCCTGATCATCCTCCGATGACCAGTCATCATTATCTGCTCCAAAAATGCCTTCCTCAGTTGGATGATTATCATCAACCTGATGAGAAACTCCTTGATCTTCAGAATTTTGTAAGTCATATAACATCTGCAAAGAAATTTCATCATCAGTAATATTAGGAAACAAATTAAAAGACTCGAAAAGTTTATCATAATCGAATAACCAATTTGGACCTTTGCCTTCAGGTATAGGTGTATGTCTTTGAACATCCACATTATACCAGAGTTCCACAACACCAGTGCGTTTGTTAAACACGCATTTGTTGGGAAGGCTATAGCCCAGAAAGAAACCTTCTTCAACCTTAGAGTTGAATTTAGCATCTTTCTTGAGCATAGTACAAGGAGCCCCGAAAGGTTCCAAGTGTTCCAAATTTGGTTTCCGATTCTGAAGAAGTTCATAACAAGTCTTGTTATGTCGTTTGACAATCAGCACTCGGTTGAGAGTAAAACAGGCGGTCACTACAGCTTCACTCCAGAAAGTAATGGGCAGCTTCGAATCAGCGAGCATCGTTCGAGCAGACTATCAATGTACGATTCTTCCTTTCAGCTACACCGTTCATCTGTGGTTCATACGGTGCACTAAATTGCTGCTGGATGCCCTTTGAGTCACAAAATGCTTCCATGTTCTGATTCTTGAATTATGTCCCATTGTCTGATCGAACTCGCCTAACCCTCAACTTGTACAAAGTCTCCAATCTGTTTACCAACAAAACAAAATTTTCATAAGTTTTAGATATAAACTTTAAGAACATTACCCATGAAAATCAAGAAAAATCATCGGTCACTACAAAACAATATGATTCACCCCCAATACTTTTCACATTAATCGGTCCAAACAGATCCATGTGAAGAAGTTCTAGAGGTTTATCAATAGAAAAGATTGTTTTAGACTTATGTGACCTCCTTTTCTGTTTACCCTTCTTACAGGAAACACACACATCAGGTAATTTGAAATGTTTAACAGGTACACCATCAACCAAATGATTGTGTACAAGATGATTCATCTTTCTGATGTGTATATGACCCATTCGTCTGTGCCAAGACCAAGTATCCTGCTTTGTGGCCTTCGACACCAGACACGTCTCAACTTTGTTTACCGTCTTCGCATTAGCCATGTCTAAAACATACAAATCTTTACACCTGTCAGCAGTCATCAAAATCCAGTCATCTGGAATCTTAATTCCTTGTTTGAGCACATAGCATTTCTTATCATCAAACAAAACTTTATAACCTTTATCACTTATCTGCGACACACTCAAAAGATTATTAGTTAACTCCTTACAGTAATTCACATTGTCAAAAGAAACTTTACCATTAGTCAAACTACCACTCCCGGTAATCTGACCACCTTTGTCACCTGCAAAGTTAACATAACATCCGTTCATCTCACAAAAATCTTTCAACAAACTGATCTCTCTTGTCATGTGCAGTGAACATCCACTATCAACAATCCATCGACTGTTGATATGGCCCGTGAATGGCACCTGCACAATAAATTAAAACAAAAAATGATCAGTACCAAAAGGGATGACTCCCGCCATTCCGGCGTTGAGTCTCCCCGAACAGCCTCCTGCCATTCGATCTCGATGAACTACTTGAAGACTCTTCTTTCAAGTATTCATCCTTCCTCACAAAAAATCGATCATCGGACCTGGGTCTAGATTTCCAAAAAGAATTAGACTTAACATTTTGTTTTGAAAATCTTTTAGGAGAAAAATTGTCATAAAATTCATCATCAGATAATGATGTCTTTTTCAAAACTCTTTTAACCTTTTGTTGGTTTTCAAAAAATTGTCTTTTATGAACCTTGTCCTCCTTGACCCAGACACACTCAGGATCAAATTTTCTGAGTATTCTCATCTCCTCTTCACTAGGCTTTACCCTCCTAGGACTCCCATCAGAATGAATCACATGACTGTCATTAACAGAAGTTTTCTTCTTGACCTTGTGATTTGGACAATTGACTGAAATATGTCCTTTTCCTCCACAAGTAAAACACTGTCTTGTTTCACGTGGAGTAAAAGTATGAAATCGGTTACAAGTATTCAAATCACATTCGGCAATGACATGACCCACTTTCCCACATCTGTAGCATTTCCTTTATGACACAGTCTTTGGTTTTAATTCATCACACCTTTTAGATGAACCCAAAGATTTGGATGCTACAGATGGAGATAAAACCTTATTTTTCAAACCCGTAACTTTAGTCTTGACATTCTTTTGAGAAATCTTTGACTTGCCCTTGTTTCCATCCCCACTTTGATTAACTTTTTCACCAACTTTGATAAACTTCTTGTCAATCTTTTTAGAAAATTTCTCTTTTTTTGACAAACATTGCTTGACTCTCCTTTTTGTGTGGTAGAAGACTCAACAAACACAATTGGCTTTAGAGTAGAATTAGTCTTGACTTTTAGATTTGGTTTGAAAACAGACTTTTGTTTAGCCACTGTTTTCCCAGCTGATTTTACTTCAGATTTTGGTTTCTGGAAAACTGGACTCATCTTCTCAACAATTTTTGCTTGTTGATGACCAATCATTCTTAGAATATCCTCTGGATATTCTAAATCAGTGATGTCCTTAATGATAGGAGCATCATTATCAACAAATTCACTCTCATGAGATGAGGAACTTTCCATATCCTCAGACACTTGATCAGACACACTTTCCTTTAAAGAAACTGGATTAACTTCCAATTCTGGATCAAATTGTGGTCTTGATACATAACTTTGAGGATTTGGCACAGCATGAAAACCAAACCAGAATTATCACGGGAAGATCTTTGCATAGTCGCAAAGTAATCAATGACATATGCTGAATTCTGGTAGTTTTCAAGCTTGGCTTTGTTCAACTCAGCTTTAGATTATGCAGCTGATAACTCTACTTTCAACTTCTGAACTGAATCCAAATGCACAGAAACAACATGATTATTTTGTAAAACCTTGATTTTCAAATCTTCATTTTCCTTAGCAAGATCAATTATCTTTTTGTCAAATGCTTTTTCTTTTGAAGTCAACTTTTTGTTGGCTTCTGTGCATTCTCTCAGATCAGAAGTTAACTGAGAGTTCATGTCTTTCAGTCTATCAATCATCTCAAGCAGATCATTATGTACCTCATTCATTTCATCAACCTTCTCCTTTCCTTTGCTAGATTCTTCTTCCAATGAAGCCATAAAAGCACCCATAAGATCTTCATATTGTTTGCCCCACTCATAGCCCTCATCAGCTTGACTTACAAGAGCTTTAGAAGATGATTCTTCAGATTTCTCTTTCTTTTTCTGATTATCTTCTCTTGGCTTGAAAGGATTCAGATTTCCTTGCTTTTTGGGATTCTTGCAAAATGACCACGTTCCCCACAGTTATAACACTGTGTAGATTTTGGATTAAATCCAAACTTTGTGTTCCGGTCAAAAGTGAATTTCTTCCCAATTTTCTTCTCATATCGATTAATTCTGCAAATAACACTCGCCAACGCCCACTACGTATCTATTAACTCCATCTCATCCTCATCAATCTGTGCATAATCTTCAAAAGTCAGATTTGCATTTCCAATTCTACCTGCCACCTGTTCATCATAAGCACTCACTACACATGACAAAATAGACATATGATCTTTAACTGCTTCAACTGTCACTTTTCCCAAATTTGTTGTGTTAAGCTGAACTGGAGGTGGTGTAGACTCAGACTTTTTCTCATTGAGAGGACAGTGTGAACTAGAACTTGTAGGCACCGAAGAACTCTGAGTAGATTCAGAAGTTCTAGACACGAAAGCAGTCTGTATCTTCGCAGATGCAGCAGGAGGTGTAGCAACTGAACCACCATACAAGGAAGGGTCTTGAGTGACATTTACCCGTCTTGCTTTACGTTTTTCCTTCATTTCTTGTTCCTCCAGTTTCTGAATAAACTCTACCAATGTATGTCAATCCAGGTAGGTTTTCTCTCAATATGAGCACCAAGGAGTTCCATTTGTCAGGTAATGCATCAGCCAAACAATCTATCTTCTCATCCTCTGAATACTCAATGCCATATTTCCTCACTTCAGTCAACAAGTGTATGTATCTGGTAATTAAGGCATCTAAAGTTTCATTTCCGATGATGTTGAAATTCTCAAACTCCTTTCTGATGTCAGTAGCCTTCATTTTCTTCAGATTAGTGTTGCCTTCAACTCTTGCCTTTAATGCATTCCAAAGACTGTGAGCAGTCTTATATTCATCAAACTGATGCAGAATTTGATTAGGAATGGCTTGACTCAATAACCAATAAGCTTTCTTCTCTGAGTCATACTTTTCCGCTCATCTACATCCAATCTTTCCAAGAGTTGAAACAAATCAGTACCAACTACCCTTGGTCTCTCATAAGGAGATAAAATTCTTTCCCATAAGTTTGTATCTGTGCCATTGAGATGAGTCTCAAATCGTCCTTTCCAGTTGTCATAATCAGCTAAATCCAATAGCTTTGGCACTTTATTTGTACTGCCCACTTCAGTCTCACTGATTAAGATGCTCTGAAGTTTGGAATTCTGACTTGCCATCGCTACGTACATGTCAGACATGATTTCAGAAATGTAAGCAGCGAACCTTTTTCCAAAGTAACCCTAGCCGAACCTCAAACGAACCTCAGCCGAACCTCCAGACAAAATTTTGTCTTAGCCGAACCCTCAGACGAACCTCAGCCGAACCTATGGACTAAAATTTGTCTTTGCCGAACCTTCAGGCGAACCTCAGCCGAACCTATGGACAAAATTTGTCTTTTGAGCAGCGAACCTTTGAACAACGAACCTTGAAACTCACGAACCTTTGCACAGACGAACCAAGAAACTGGTGAACCTTTAGTTCAAACGAACCCTCAGCCGAACTATCACCCAAACTTGCCGAACCTTGACAAAACATTTGCCGAACCTTCACCGAACTATTGCCGAACCTCTGCCGAACCTTCAGCGAACTATCAAACGAACCCTCTGAAAAACCTTCTAACAGTGAACCTTCGTCTTCAGCAAGTCACAGGTTCGTCCCACGAACCTGTAGCGCAGATTTTGAAATTTTTGGGCGGGAAACCTTCCAAAACTTCAAAAAATCCTTCCAAATCTCTACCAAAACACATCCAAGTCTTCAATTGTTGTAATTCAACAACAATTGATGATGAAAACAGTATCAAATCACCAGAAAATCAATCAAGAAGAAAGAATTTGATCCATCATTAGTCTTCAAATATTCAATTGCTTGAATTCTTTGAAATTGTAGTGTAGAACCTCACCAAACGCTCTGATACCACTGCTGGTTTGGTTGAAACCGATCAGGATCGAATACGAAGTCCTACGAACTATCAACTACGTGCGGAATCCATAGTCAATATGTAGAAATACAAAGAACACAAGCAATTCAATAAACACCTCTTGTATTATCAACAAATGATTACAAGATCACAATTCTCACACAGAGAAAATACAGAGAGTTTCTAACAATCTGTTAAGAGTTTTTCTCTATCTACAAACAAACCTACTATTTATAGATACTGGACTAGCGAACCTTTCAAAGGTAACCGAACCTAAGGTTTGCCAGCCGAACCCTAAGGTTCGCTGGACGAACCCTTCGGTTCGCTAGACGAACCTATAAAAACAACCAAAAGGTTCGCCGAACCTTTGCCAGGCTATAGGTTCGCCGAACCTATCAACCCAATAGGTTCTCCAAAATGCTAAGGTTCGTGGGCCAGACGAACCTTAGGCAAAACCTAGCCGAACCTTTCTACAAAATCAAAATAAATACTGTTAGTACATGTTTGTAATTGTTTGCTATTCAAAAGTTGTATTTATTTTGAGTTTGTATAAAGGTTCGGCTAGGTTATGCTTTAGATTCGTCTGGCCCACGAACCTTAGCATATTGGCGAACCTATTGAGTTGATAGGTTTAGCGAACCTATAGCCTGGCAAAGGTTTGGCGAACCTTTTGATTGTTTTCATATGTTCGTCTAACAAACCTAAGGGTTCCCTCATCGAACCTTAGGGTTCGGCTGGAAAACCATAGGTTCGGCTAGCAGTAAAGGTTCGCTGGTTCCAGTTTCTATAAATAGCAGGTTTGTTTGTAGATCTGGTAGAACTTTGGACAGATTGTTAGAAATTCTCTGTATTTTCTCTGTGTGAGAATTGTGATCTTGTAATCATTTGTTGATAATACAAGAGGTGTTTATTGAATTGATTGTGTTCTTTGGATTTATACATATTCACTATGGATTCCGCACGTAGTTGATAGTTCGTAGGACTTCGTATTCGATCCTGATCGGTTTCAACCAAACCAACAGTGGTATCAGAGTGTTTGGTTGAGGTTCTACACAACAATTTCAAAGAATTCAAGGAATTGAAGATTTGAAGATATTTAATGGATCAAATTCTCTCTTCTTGATTGATTTTCTGGTGATTTGTGACATTGTTTATCATCAATTGTTGTTGAATTACAACAATTGAAGTTTTGGAGGTGTTTTGGTAGAGATTTGGAAGGATTTTTTGAAGTTTTGGAAGATTTCCCGCTCAAAAATTTCAAAATCTAAGCTACAGGTTCGTGGGACAAACCTGTGACTTGCTGAAGACAAAGGTTCGCTGATATTCTGGTTTTTCAGAGGGTTCGTGTGATAGTTCGGCAGAGGTTCGGCTAGAGATCGGCGAAGGTTCGGCAAAGAATTTGTCAAGGTTCGGCAAGTTTGTGTGATAGTTCGGCAGAGGTTAGCTGATTACTGTTCATAGTTCGGCTGAGGTTTTGCTTGAACTAAAGGTTCGCCAGTTTCTTGGTTCGTCTGTGCAAAGGTTTGTGAGTTTCAAGGTTCGTTTCTCAAAGGTTCGCTGCTCAGAAGACAAATTTTGTCCATAGGTTCGGCTGAGGTTCGCCTGAAGGTTCGGCTAAGACAAATTTTAGTCCATAGGTTCGGCTGAGGTTCGACTTTAGGTTCGGCTAAGTCAAAATTTTGTCTGAAGGTTTGGCTGAGGTTCGTTTGAGGTTCGGCTAGTGGTATTTTGGAAAAAGGTTCGCTGCTTACATTTCTAAAATCATGTCTGACATGTACGCTGCAATGTCAAGTCAGAATTCCAAACTTCAGAGCATCTTAATCAGTGAGACTGAAGTGGGTAGTACAAATAAAGTGCCAAAGCTATTGGATTTAGCTGATTATGACAACTGGAAAGGACGATTTGAGACTCATCTCAATGGCACAGATACAGACTTATGGGAAAGAATTTTATCTCCTTATGAGAGACCAAGGGTAGTTGGTACTGATTTGTTTCAACTCTTGGAAAGACTGGATGTAGATGAGCGGAAAAAGTATGACTCAGAGAAGAAAGCTTATTGGTTATTCAGTCAAGCCATTCCTAATCAAATTCTGCATCAATTTGATGAACACAAGACTGCTTACAGTCTTTGGAATGCATTAAAGGCAAGAGTTGAAGGAAATACCAATCTGAAGAAAATGAAGGCTACTGACATCAGAAAGGAGTTTGAGAATTTCAACATCATCGGAAATGAAACTTTGGATGCCTTAATTACAAGATACAGACACTTGTTGACTGAAGTGAGGAAATATGGTATTGAGTATTCAGAGGATGAGAAGATAGACTGTTTGGCTAATGCACTACCTGACAAATGGAACTCCTTGGTGCTCATATTGAGAGAAAACCTACCTGGATTGACATTGGTAGAATTTATTCAGAAACTGGAGGAACAAGAAATGAAGGACAAACGTAAAGCAAGACGAGTAAATGTCACTCAAGACCCTTCCTTGTATGGTGGTTCATTTGCTACACCTCCTGCTGCATCTGCGAAGATACAAACTGCTTTCGTGTCTAGAACTTCTGAATCTACTCAGAGTTCTTCAGTGCCTACAAGTTCTAGTTCACACTGTCCTGTCAATGAGAAAAAGTCTGAGTCTACACCACCTCCAGTTCAGCTTAACACAACAAATTTGGGAAAAGTGACAGTTGAAGCCGTTAAAGATCATATGTCTATTTTGTCATGTGTAGTGAGTGCTTATGATGAGCAGGTGGCTGGGAGAATTGGAAATGCAAATCTGACTTTTGAAGATTATGCACAAATTGATGAGGATGAGATGTAGTTGATAGATACGCAGTGGGCATTGGCGAGTGTTATTCGCAGAATTAATAGATATGAAAAGAAAACTGGGAAGAAATTCACCTTTAACCGAAACACAAAGTTTGGATTTAATCCAAAATCTACACAGTGTTATAACTGTGGTGAACATGGTCATTTTGCAAGAGAATGCAAGAATCCCAAGAAGCAAGGTAATCTGAATCCATTCAAGCCAAGAGAAGAGAATCAGAAAAAGAAAGAGAAATCTGATGAATCATCTTCTAAAGCACTTGTGAGTCAAGCTGATGAAGGTTATGATTGGGGTGTTAAGTATGATGATCTTATGGGTGCTTTCATGGCTTCTTTGGAAGAAGAATCAGGGAAAGGAAAGGAGAAGACTGATGAGATGACTGAGGTACAGAGTGATTTGTATGAGATGATAGATAGACTCAAAGAGATGAACTCACAGTTGACTTCTGATCTACGAGTATGCACAGAAGCAAACAAGAAATTGATTACAAAAGAAAAGGCGTTTGATAAGAAGATAATTGATCTTAGTAAAGAGAATGAAGATTTAAAAATCAAGGTTTTACAGAATAACCACGCTGTTTCTGTGCATCTGGATTCAGTTCAAAAGTTGAAAGTTGAGTTGTCAGCTGCAAAAGCTGAAGCTGAGTTGAACAAAGCCAAGCTTGAGAATTATCAGAATTCCGCATATGTCATTGATCATTTTGCGGCTATGCAAAGATCTCGTGATAATTCTGGGATTGGTTTTCATTCTGTCTGACCACAACTTGAACCGGATTTAGAAGTTGATCCTATTTCATTAAAGGAAAGTGGATCTGATCATGAGAGTGATTTTGTTGACAATGATGCTCCTATCATCGAGGACATCACTGATTTAGAATATCCAGATGATATTCTAAGGATGATTGGTCATCAAAAGGCCAATTCTGTTGAAAAGAAGAGTCAAGTTTTTCAGAAATCAAAATCTGAAGTAAAATCTGCGGGGAATTCAGTGGCTAAACAAAAGATTGTTTCTAAATCAAACCTAAAAGTCAAGACTACTTCTACTATCAAGCCAATTGTGTTTGTTGAATCTTCAACTACACAAAAAGGAGAGTCAAGCAAAGTTTTTCAAAAACCAGAGAAATTTTCTAAAAAGATTGACAAGAAGTTTGTCAAAGTTGTTGACAAGATTAACCAAAGTGGGGTTGGAAACAAGGGAAAATCAAAGATTTGTCAAAAGAATGACAAAATTAAAGCCACTGGTTTGAAGAAAAAGATTTTATCTACATCTGTAGCATCCAAATCTTTGGAATCATCTAAGGGGTGTGATGAAAGGCCAAAGAAAGTGTCATCAAGGAAATGCTACAGATGCGGGAAACTGGGTCATGTCATTGCTGAATGTGATATGGACAATTGTAACAGATTTCATACTTTTACTCCACGAGAAACACGACAGTGTTTCACTTGTGGAGGAAAAGGGCATATTTCTGTTAATTGTCCAAATCACAAAGTCAAGAAGAAATCTTCTGTTAATGACAATTGTGTGATCCATGCAAGTGGGAATCCTAGGAGGGTAAAGCCTAGTGAGGAAGAGATGAAAATTCTCAGGAAATTTGATCCTGAGTGTGTCTGGGTCAAGGATGAACAATTTTATAAAAGACAAGTTTTTGATAATCAACAAAAAGGTAAAAAAGTTTTGAACAGGTCATCATCATCTGATGATGAATTTTATGATAATTTTCCTCATAAAAGATTTTCAAAACAAAATTCTAATTCTCATTCTTGTTGGAAATCCAGATACAGGTCGGGTGATAGATTTGATGTGAGAAATGATGAATACTTGGAAGATGGGTTTTCAAGTAGTTCATCGAGATCGAACGGCAGGAGGCTGTTCAGGGAGACTCAACGTCGGAATGGCGGGAGTCATCCCTTTTGGTATTGATCATATTTTGTTTTAATTTATGGTGCAGGTGGCATTCACGAGCCATATCAATAGTCGATGGATTGTTGATAGTGGATGCTCCAGGCACATGACGGGAGAGATCAGCTTTTTGAAAGATTTTCGGGAGATGAATGGATGTTATGTTAACTTTGCAGGAGACAAAGGTGGTCAAATTACCGGGAGTGGTAGTTTGACTAACGGTAAAGTTTCCTTTGACAATGTGAATTACTGCAAAGAGTTAACTAATAATCTTTTGAGTGTGTCGCAGATAAGTGATAAAGGTTATAAGGTTTTGTTTGACGAGAAGAAATGCGATGTGCTCAAACAAGGAATTCAAATTCCTGATGACTGGATTCAGATGACTGCAGACATGGGTAAAGATCTGTATGTGTTGGACATGGCGAAGGCGGAGACAGTTAATAAAGTTGAGACATGTTTGGTGTCGAAGGCCACAGAACAAGATACCCGGTCTTGGCACCGGAGAATGGGTCACATACACATCAGAAAGATGAATCATCTCGTACACAATCAATTGGTTGATGGTGTACCGGTTAAAAATTTCAAATTACCTGATGTGTGTGTTTCGTGTAAGAAAGGCAAACAGAAAAGAGGTCACATAAGACTAAAACTGTTTTTTCTATTGATAAACCTCTAGAACTTCTTCACATGGATCTGTTTGGTCCGATTAATGTGAAAAGTATTGGGGGTGAATCATATTGTTTTGTAGTGACCGATGATTTTTCTAGATTTTCATGGGTTATGTTCTTAAAATTTAAATCTGAAACTTATGAAAACGTTGTGTTGCTTGTGAACAGATTGGAGACTTTGTACAAGTTGAGGGTTAGGCGTGTTCGATCAGACAATGGGACAGAATTTAAGAATCAGAACATGGAAGCATTCTGTGATTCAAAGGGCATCCAGCAGCAATTTAGTGCACCGTATGAACCACAGATGAACGGTGTAGCTGAAAGGAAGAATCATACATTGATAGAGTATGCTCGTACGATGCTTGCTGATTCTAAGCTGCCCATTACTTTCTGGAGTGAAGCTGTAGCGACCGCCTGTTTTACTCTCAACCGAGTGCTGATTGTCAAACGACATAACAAGACTTGTTATGAACTTCTTCAGAATCGGAAACCAAATTTGGAACACTTGGAACCTTTCGGGGCTCCTTGTACCATACTCAAGAAAGATGCTAAATTCAACTCTAAGGTTGAAGAAGGTTTCTTTCTGGGCTATAGCCTTCCCAATAAACGTGTGTTTAACAAACGCACGGGTGTTGTGGAACTCTGGTATAATGTGGATGTTCAACGACATACACCTATACGAGAAGGCAAAGGTCCAAATTCGTTATTCGATTATGATAAACTTTTCGAGTCTTTTAACTTGTCTCCTACTGTTACTGATGATGAAATTTCTTTGCAGATGTTATATGATTTACAAAATTCTGAAGATCAAGGAGTTTCTCATCAGGTTGATGATAATCATCCAACTGAGGAAGGCATTTTTTGAGCAGTTAATGATGATTGGTCATCGGAGGATGATCAGGATGTTTTTGAAGATGCCGTTTCTCAAGATCAAGATGAAGATCAGAATATCACAAATCTTGATCATGGTGTTGGAGTCCCGCAAGTGCCAGTGTCTAGAGTACATGTGAATCATCCTGTGAAGCAGATCATTGGAGACCCGTTTGTTGGAGTACAGATATCGCACCCCGAGAAATCCCGTCCCTTCTGGGGGGCGCGAGCAACAACAGATTGTCAGGATCGCAGTCTCCGGTCACACAATATGAGAGACCTATATGTCCGGTTTCGTACGTACATCCATTAAATTGGATAAAACAGTTTGGTAAAATCAGAGTTGCGGAAATAAAGTATATGTTAACAAAACAGTTTAACATTCATAGTTTGCGGAAGCGTTAATTTAAAACAGTTTTCAGAATGATTAGTAACAATAGTTGCGGAAGCGATTAAGGTAGAATGACAATACATAAGTAACAAAATCAGAAGTTTAAAGATTATCAAATGGCCTAAGACACTACAGTAGATGCATGGACTCCATCCTAGCATCCTAGTCCTTGTGCGCGTGCCTTAGTTACCTGAGAAAACATGCGAGTAAAGGGTCAACACAAAGGTTGGTGAGAGCACAGGTTTTATATCAGCAGTAAACATCAAAATGTTTAAAGTAAAGTTGCAGGTCTACTTTTCAATACAATGCAATATCAATTGATAGCTAGGCAATATGTGTTATATCATATGCGGGTTCGTAACCGAAGCTAACATGCTGCCTCCCGCCATATCCATCCAAGATATGGCAAATGTTGTTTGGTCAATTATGCACTGTTCCGACCTCCAGTCGTGGTGGCCATATGGCTAGCAACAGTGGGGCTTGTCAGGCCCAAATAGTACTATTCAGAATTACCACGCTAAGCGCAACGCGCTATTAACGGTTCGAGGTGTGTTTAATGAGGACTTATCAGTTTTGTGGATGAATGCCACACATATGCATATACGATATTAGCATGTACAAAAGAAACCAAAAATGTGTAAGTTGTTCAAAAGTAGTTTGTATGCAATGTTTTCTCCCCCAAAGGTAGAAAATAGTAAAAGGGGCCGTGAACTCACCTGATAGTAGTTCCGGTATGTGTGAATGTTCGTGTCTGCGAGAGCTAGCACCTGCTAGTATGCACCTATAACCATATAGGTGTGAGTATGTGTTTTGTGATGTGTTGTAATCCATACAACTCCAAGTGTCGGTGTGCTCAACCGAGTGTGTGCGTGTTGTCTAGTGAGACTCGACGAATCGTTGGTGACACGATTGTTGTGTTTATGTGCCTTGATGCACATAAGACACCAAAATGCATCCTATGACTCTAATCACATAAGTTACCATTTTTAAAAGGTTTCTAATTTAGGAAAGTGTGGTTATGAAATCCCATTTCATAAAAGTAATGACTTCCAATATGTTTATAAAACACGTTTAAACTCTTAAAACATGTCGTTTGCGCATAAATCGCCATTTATGCCGTTTTGCCCAAATAAAGTTTCCTTATTTGAAAAGTATCCGTTTAAAACTCGTTTTCACAAATCAAGGTTTCCAATATGCTTAGAAATCAATTCTAAACATATTTCAACAATCAAAGTTCATCAAAACCCTTTAAAACATCAAAAGCCCTTTTTAGATTCACAAAAGTTTCTATTTATAGTAAGTTTCTACAAAACCAAGTTTTTGACAAAATCGAATATCCCAATGTGTTTCTAAACACTCCAATACTCATTTAACAACATCTAGACATGTCTAACATGTCTAGATCACCATAAATCCAAGACTTGCAACATAAAAGTTTCCTTTTATGGCAAGTGTACTAAAATCATCATCAAATCAACCAATAACCAAACCAAGCTCAAATCTAACATTCTTATACTATCAAATCAGTAAATCCATGATATCTAAACAACGAATCACCAACACATTCGAGCACAATAACCGTAAGGAGTTGCATGTGGGTTTTTTTACCCATTGCATGTACGATCTAACTAGAGATAAACATATAAATCTACCTTAGATGGTAAGAATCGTACTAGAACAGCCTCTGGAGGTCCTTCAAGCGGCTGGGATTCGATCTTTCGTCGTTTTGATGGATTCCAAGGCTTCCTTGTTGTTCCCACGATCTTCAATCACCAAGAAATGGCCTCAATAGTGATTCTATGGGGTTTGATTGTTGATCTCAGGGGGTTTTTGGTCGAGAATATGGGTTGAAGGTCGGAGGATTTGTGAAGAAATCGAACAGAATGAATGGGATTAAGTTTTATAAAAATTTTGATCTGCATGGCCTTCGCGTATCGCGGAGGCCGATCAAAAGTTTTCATCGCGTACCGCGATGAGATTCGGGAGTCTCGACTCCCGGTTTTCGTCGCGTATCGCGGAGATTTTCGCCCAAGGGGGTATCGCGTACCGCGACGGGCCTACTTCATTGTTTTTCGATTTCGTTGATACGATTTCGCTCGTAGTCGATTCCTAACATTTATCCAAAGCATCTAATGCACGTTTAGCACATAATCATATAGTAACATATAAGTTTGATCACCAACGTTCGTGAGACTCGTGTGTGTTTCGATAATTCCTCGAATTATCTTTGATAGTTTGTGTTCGTGTGTAACGAAGTGTTTGCACGCTTGATTAATCCTAATCAACGTGTAATGCACAATTCAATAACTCCTCGAATTATTGTCTTGTGTTAGTGTTGTGTTTGCCACACTTGGTTTACAAAACCAATGTGCAATGTACGATTCGACAGTTCCTCAAATTATCGTTTCGTAGTTGTTTGTGTTCACTCATCTAATTAAACATAATTAAATGAAATGCAACAAGTATGAATGTGAAATGTAAAGAAAGTAAGAGTTGCAATTTACCTGAAATTGTCGGGTGTCACAACAGACGAGGTGACAAATTACAAATGCGGAGATTTTGTATGTCGAGCTGGAGCGTAATCATGAGACTCAAGAGTTATGGATGCATTCTGCATTTGTTTCTCAGATTGAGCCTAAATCTGTAACTGAAGCCCTGCGTGAGCCTGCCTGGGTGGAGGCCATGCAAGAGGAGCTTAATCAGTTTCAGAAACTGGGAGTTTGGCATTTGGTAGATTTGCCAAAAGGTGAAAAGAAGATAGGCACCAGGTGGGTGTTGAAGTGTAAGCGAGATGATAGAGGCGTAATTGTTCGGAACAAGGCGCGTTTGGTTGTCCAAGGATTCAAACAAATAGAAGGAATTGATTATGATGAGGTGTTTGCACCTGTGGCGCGGCTTGAAGCGATTAGATTATTTCTATCTTTTGCTGCCCACTAGAAGTTCAAAGTGTTCCAGTTGGATGTTAAGTCTGCATTCCTTTATGGGTCATTGAAGGAGACAGTGTATGTTTGTCAGCCACCGGGCTTTGAGGATCCGATCCACCGGGATCAGGTATACCTCCTGGACAAAGCACTATATGGTCTTCATCAGGCTCCTCGAGCTTGGTATGAGACCCTCTCGACTCACCTTATTGAACACGGGTTCAATAGGGGTCAGATAGACAAAACATTGTTTTATCGGGAAAAGGGCAAGGACATTCTTCTTGTTCAGATCTATGTTGATGATATCATCTTCGGATCTACTGATGAACAATTGTGTTTGGAGTTTAAAGAGGTGATGATTGAGAAATTTGAGATGAGTGCTATGTCTGACATCAAGTTCTTTTTTGGTTTACAAATTGATCAGACTGATGATGGCATTTTTATTCATCAGACCAAATACATTCAAGATGTGCTAAAACGGTTTATCATGCTTGATTGTAAACCCATTTCCACGCCCATTCAGCCCAATCACGGGATTGAGCCTGATCTTAAGGGGGAGCTAATTGATGCTACATTATATCGTGGAATGATCGGGAGCTTGATGTATTTGACAGCCTCAAGACCAGATAATGTATTCGCTACAAGTATCTGTGCTCGCTATCAATCAAAGCCTAAAGTTTATCATCTGATTGCAGTCAAGAGGATTTTACGTTATCTGAAGGGTACACCAGACACCGGTATGTGGTATCCTAAGGATGATAACTATACCTTCCATGCGTATAGTGATTCAGACTATGGAGGATGCAAGACTGATTCCAAATCAACTACTGGAGGTGCTCAGTTTCTGGGGGAGAGATTAGTCTCATGGCAGTGTAAGAAGCAAACATCTGTTGCTACATCTACATGTGAAGCTGAATATGTAGCTGCTGCCAGTTGTTGTTCCCAAGTCTTGTGGATACAACAACAGATGAGAGACTATGGACTGAATTTTTTATCTACCCCGATTCATGTAGATAATGAGGCTGCCATTGCAATTACCAAGAATCCAGTGTATCATTCACGTTCCAAGCACATTGATATTCGGTGTCATTTCATACGTGACTGTTATGAAAAGAAACTGATTGATGTGGTGAAGATACACACAAACGAGCAAAGGGCAGACCTTCTCACCAAGGCCTTTGACAAACAACATTTTGAGTATTTACTCAAATTAAATGGGATCAGGGTCATGGGTGAGGTAATCAAGAATTAACTTCCTTCATAATCATTTTTTATTGAATTAACATCAGATTTTTTATTTTCTCTTTTGTGTTTTTGTTTTTAGGGGGAGAAAATTTTGAAAAATACAAAAACGTTAAAAAATCAAAAATACAAAAACATAAAAAAAATTAAAAATCTGAGAAATTGATTCGACCTAATGAGAAATGATAGCACATTATTTGCATTTGGAAATATATCTGTATGTGTTATTAAAATTTAATGAATAATAACAAGTATTAAGTATGATATGAAAGTAGGTTTATAACTTAGTCAGGATAAGTTTAAACAAAGTTTTGATTGTATTTTATAAGAAACAGGTGCTTAGAATGCAGTACTTAGTTTTGTCCTGAAAGAGTGGTAATTTTTCTGACAAAATGTTCTTGAACAAAAAGTCAAAGTACTAGTTTGATCATGTGTTTAATTTTTAAAAGACATTCTGTTTTTGTTTTTCTTTTATTTTAGTTTAAAGCTGGAACATTCTTTGCATATACTTACGTATCGACCTGATTGTTATAGCTTTAAACAATTCAAATTTATTTTCTTGGTTCTGATTAAGATTTGGACAATCTCTGCGTATATGAATATATCGAACTGATTGTTAAAAGCTTAATCTTAAATTATTGTTTCGTTCATTTTCTGGATCATTTGAGCATACGTAAGTATCAACCTTGATTCCAAGATTTTGAACAATTTCAAATTGTTTTCTATTTTGTTATTTTCAAAAAGAAATTCTGTTTTATTTTTGCATGATCAGATTAGTTAAAATTGAAATTATAAGTTTGAGAACATTTATGTTTGTTTAGTTATTCACAAATCGGGGATGTGTTCAAGTAAATGGATTATTATAAAGTGTTTTCATAATCTTGTTTTAAACTGATTTCTTGACTAAGTAATAAATTTAAAAAAGATAAGTATACTGACAATCATCTTAAACTTGTAATTTTCAGATAATATTTGAAATAATACAAACAGATGTGTTGAAAATTGTAAAATAATCTGATCTCATGTTAGGATCTTTCTCAAACAAAAAGATTTTATTTTTTTAGGGTAGTTCTTTTGTTAATTTTTGTAGTTTAATTGTTCTAAAAATTTGAAAAATTCCAAAAAGATTTTAATTTTTTATCTGATGTTAAATCAATAATTTTTGATTATTTGTTTGACTTTGGAATGATTAAACATGAAGTTGTTTTGAAATTTAATAAAAAAATTCAAAATTTTAAAAAGGTTCGTCTGGGTTTGGAGAAGGTTCGATGAGAAGGTTTGTGGAATAAGGTTCGCTGGTTAGGTTCCTTAGCTAGGTTCGTTAGCTAGGTTCGTTGACTAGGTTCGCTTATTAGGTTCGTTTGAAATGGTTCGGTGAAAAGGTTCGCTGCAAAAGGTTCGCAGCAAAAGATCGTGAAAGGCTCGTCTGGAAAAGGTTCGTGACATATATATAGAGGGTTCGCCAGAAGGGTTCGTCACTCTCATCTATTTTACGACTCACGAACCTGCAAGACGGAATTTTTAGATTTTTGATTCTGGAATACCTAGACTTTTTCATTGATATCATTAGATTCAGAATCATCTCGTGAACATTTCTAGGTAGAAATTTTTGAATTTGACCGGCTAATTTGAGAGATCTGAGCGATTTAGGATTTTTAAGATTGAATCTGTTTTTGGACTTAATGATTAAAATCTAAAAATTGAACAAACCATCTTCATTAAAGTTGTTCATCGGCATGTTTCGAACCTGGGTGTATGATTTTTATCATCAGATTCAAAGGTTTTAAATTTTGATTTGAAATCTGAAAAAGGTTCGCTGATGAACAGGTTCGTTGGATGAACAAAGGTTCGCCGAACCTTGAGGGTTCGTCTGAATCTGATAGGTTCGTGGCGAACCTATGAATTTTAAAAGAACCGAACCTTTTGGTCAAGGTTCGTTTGATCAACAAGGTTCGTTCATTTTAAGGTTCGTTTATTCAGAAGGTTCGTTCATTCAGAAGGTTCGTTCATTCAAAAGGTTCATTCAGGATAAGGTTCGTTCAAAAGGTTTGTCTGATTAACAGGTTCGTCTGAATTAGGTTCGCCTAGCATTAGGTTCGTCTAAGGGAGATAGGTTCGCTGGTTTACTTAGAAATTTTTTAAATTTTTTAATTTTTTTAATTTTTTTCTAATTGTTTTTATTTCTAATTGTAGATATGGCAAATCTAACTTTCGGAGACAAACACAATGTTTGTGCTTATTTGGATCCAACAACAAGGAACGGTCAAGAATTCAGGCCTATGATCAAGTTTCTCAGGAGGTCGCGGATTTATCATGCTATTTCTAACTCCTGCCAGATATATAGATCTCATATCCAGAGTTTCTGGGAATCAGCTTGTGTCATTTCAGTTGATGAGGACTATGTCGTTGATGCGAATGTGCTTGGACAAGCAATTCGTATATCAGAGGCTGACATAAGGAGGGTTTTACAGTTTGGAGGTGAACCTGAAGGTGTAACTCTCATTCCTGAGAGGTGCATCAAAGGTTGCTTTCTTCGCATTCGTTACTTTGGAGCTTATAACTCCATTTCTGTGAAGAAGGGAAAGCTACCTCTCCAGTACAAATTTCTGGCTCATGTTCTACTTCACTGTCTTAGCATGAGGAAAGGCACGTTTGATGAGTTGAGGGATTTCATGCGATCAGCAATGGTGGCGCTTATATTGAACAAGCACTACAAGAAATTGTAGGGTTTACCAACACATAATTTACCTACACATGTAAATGTGTAGGTAAATTACCTACACATGTGTGCATATGTGTGGGTAATGGTTGATCATATATTTTCAAAATGACCAACATTTAATATGTGTTGGCATTACGTTTTAGCTACACTTAATATTGGTGGAAAAATTTCCCCCCAAAATTTACCATCAATTTAATGTTTAATTACCCACACATGTGACAAATTTAAGTTATGTGTAGCTAAATTATCTACACACATGCAAAAAATTTTAAATGTGTGGAAAATGATTATGTTTTACCAACACATGATATGTGTAATCAAATGTGTAGATAAATTAAGTATATAACCTTTTATTTTATTTTCTAAAATGACTTGGCAAAACAAATACCTACACATTAATCAAATGTATAATATGAGTAGATATTCGATACTTAAAAAAACAAATTGTTATGTATAGTTTAGGATGAAAAAAATATAGGGACAATAACATTGTTGGACTTTTGGGTTTAAAAAATAACTTTATCTGTTTAAACATCAATGTAAATATGCTTTCCATGATCCATGCAATGGGTGTCTAGAATAACAGAAAACCATTAACTACGCTATATCCGTAATTGAAAAAAACCAATTTAAATTGCTAGTTTGATTCCTAACCATATCCGTATTAAGAATTCGGTTTTTGGTTCCATTATTTTAGGTAATTCGGTTTGTTCGGTTTAAACCAAATTGATATTAAAGTATATTACTTTATTGATTATGACATAATAAAATCTAAATTAGAGGTGTTCAGAATAACCGAAAATCGTTTAAAACCATTATCCGAACCGTATCCATAATCAAAAAAAACAAACCGAATTGCTAATTTGGCTTTTGGTTCGGTTTTGAACCGGACCGGACCAGACTGGACGGTCTGACCGGGGATTGGCAGTTTAACGGACCCAAAACAAGGAGTATGACCGCCAGGGACAGAACCAGTAGGCCCATCCAAATCAGCGATTAGACTGGAACCGGTATGCAATGATCGAACCAGAATTGTTTTTATTCAATCCTACAATACAAAGCTCAATTAAGTGGTAGTGACAGCAGTGGTGTTGATCGGGTCACCCGATCGGGTTTCGGGTTAATCGGGTATGGTTAGTCGGGTTTTGCCTAAAAAATTATTAGCCCGCAACCCGACCTGAATAACGTTCGGGTTATTCAGGTCTGGTCAGTCGGGTTAATCGGGTATGATTAGCCCGAAACCCGACCCTATTAACAGTTTGGGTTAATTGGTTGACCCGAATAACCCGACTAACATTTTGACCCGAATAACCTGACTAACATTTTTGACCCGAATAACCCCACCCTATTAAGCCTATTCGGGTTCGAGTGCGGGTTGGATTAGTCGGGTTCGGGTATTTTCGACACCCAAAGTAGGGAGGCACCTCATATTCCCGTTCCCATTTCTGTTCCAGAAACCTTGAAAAAACTCAATATGACCATTTAAATTTATTGCATTTCTTCAATTCTACGCAGGTTGTTACAAAAAGATTAAATCTGATCAAATTTTTTTGGCCGCCTACTATACCTGTTCCCGCCTCGTTTACTTCTCCGATATAGGCTACAGTTTAGGTTATCATTAATAACCAACGAGCTTTTACATGCCCTATGAATACCTAAAATCTGCGACGTTAGTGAATGAGCGGCGTGAGAGAACAAGGGTTTATTTCTCCGATGGATGGAACGTAGGGCGTAGTTGATTGGGTGGAAACGAAGAGGCGTCTTTAACGTGGAGGTATTCAATTTTGATTCATTTTAATATTCATGTTTTTGATTCTGATTCATGATTCTAACGTGGAGGTATTCAATTTTTGATTTTGATTCACGATTCATACCACTACACCCATCTATAGTACATGTATTAACATTTTTATTTAAGAATGTTATAAAGTTGAATGGTTGATTTATGAACAATAATGCGGCCTTCTAGAATAAAATTCATCAGCCACATGTATGACTCTATGTATACACTCGCATACATACATCTTATTTATTATTTTGTGTTTTATGGTGTGTTTTATGGTGCAGCTTGATCTATCTTGAAGTCCTGCTAATGCTGCAAACTTTCAACACTCACAAGAACAAATACCATTAAATGTTGTGTGATCTTATTCAACAACCATTGCTTGGTGGACCTGTATCAAGCAATCATCTCGTGCTTCAGAAATTAAGAATATGTTATGTGTGGTGAGTCATATATAATAGAAATAAAATAATCTACCTTGAAAGCTTTGACCTTTAGTGATTTTTATGTGATCAGGTTTTTACTTTGACAATTCTTTAATACACATACAATCTCAAAACAATTGGCCAACTTTAGACTCACTAAAATCACATAATGGAGTTATCTTGCAAGTGGGAAGAAATTTTTAGGGAAGATTTTACAGGTAAACAATCATAGTATATTAACTTTAATTAATTTTAGTGAATTGTTGTGTATGTATGCTACCTTTTTTTCCCTGCAAGCTAGCATCTGGAGTGAAATAACAAAAAATGCGTAGATTATGTAGTCTCTATGATTCGTTTATAGTAGCCACATCAAGCAGAAGTTGACTACTTTTTGATGCATCTGGCCCTTTTTATTTTTAGTTATGCATGTTTGTTAGCATCAATATAGCCACAAGTTGTTTCAGCTTTCTTATTAGATCTTATTTTTTCGACAGGTTGCATGGAAAGTATGAAAATCTACCTTGCAATTAGTAATGGTTCTATTATTTTGATAGACAAGATAAGTTTTAATCGTAACCATTGAAAATGAAATCAATAATTTTGTTAATACGTCATTTCAGTGCTAAATATTTGGACATTCTTTTGGAACAACTTTTTGAAATGCAAAGGCTATGTTTCTAAAATGTTTATTTATTTTTAACTTAGTTTTCTCTCAAACAGAAAGATATGATGAAGTTGAGAAAACAACATTTTGTGGAATCAATGAGCGACAAGTCAATTTTAGAGAAGGTGCTTGGGCGAAGCTCTGTTCGTTTGCATGGGTGGAGACGTAAGCTCTGTTCGTTTTCAAGATATTGTTCCATCCTTCCACAACTATGATGTATGTTTAGTGAATGTAAGTGGTTAATTTATGTTTTTTTATTTGTGAAAAAAACAGGTCTTTTTGCAGCAAGAAGACATGTATGATGATTGTTATGTGTTGTTTCTCTTTTGTGATTCATTTGCTTTACACTTCTTTATCTTAAATGATTTTATTAAATTGTAAGTTCTCAATCTGAGGATGAATTTGTATGTTTAGTTTTTTAATCTTGATTTTTATATACTTTTGCGATTAGGCATAATTCATATAATCTTAGAATTCTAATACAAATGTTGATTTTTTAGGTGAGCATATTGACTGAGACTCACGGCACTAAGGATGGACTGAGACTCACGGCACTAAGGATGACATGAGGCTCCCAATTGATTACACTCTACTTACCTTTACCAAAACAACAGGACCATCTTAAGGTGATGCATGAGAGTGTGACGAAAAAAATCTCATGTCAAAAAGAAATACCTAGTTAGTTTTAATATTTTCCACAACCTGTAGTGACTTATGAATAGCTTATGTTTTGTTAGTTCAAGTATTTCAGTTTGTATAAGTCGCACTTTCCTTTGTGGTTTTGAATGATTATGTTTTAATAATTTTAATTAAGTTTGGTTATTTTGGTATCTATTTGCATTTGTATATATTGTATTTATTGTCATATAATTGAAGATTATTATCTACACATATTGTGTTTAATATTAAAAAATTATTATACTTCTAGCAACACATATTATTTAGTTTTAGCTACACACATATGTGTAGGTACATCATGATGTATACCTACATATAACAGATGTGTAGGTAATGATCTATCTCAACAGTTGTGAGGCAACACATCATAACACTTAATTTATGTGTAGGTAAAGACAATTAACAACACATAATATGTTTTTATCTACACATAGTGTTTGTAGGTAAAGACCCAAATTTCTTGTAGTGAAGCCGTTCAATTTCTCTGGCATGATATTCCGTTACATGTGTGATAATGTGACGAAGGCTAAGGATAGATTTTACATGTATCCTAGATTCGTACAGATGCTGATAGATGAGAGATTGCCTGAAGGCATGTTACCCAGGGAAGCAGGGAATCTTCTGAAACTCAAACATATGACTGATTCCAGCTTGGGTCAGGTCAGAGTTTACCAGAGGACTGGGGATGCTGTTTTGGAGAAAGACCTGATAGGTCATTGTGCCAGGGCAAGCTATGTTGCGCCAGAGGAGGATGCCTGGAGACATGCTGATTCAGGATCTGACAATGAAGAATTTGCAGCTGATGAAGATCAAGCACCACCTCCACCTCCACCAAGGCAACAACCAAGGAAAACTACTGGTCAATCATCTCGATCCACTCCTCAAGCCAAATCATCTCAAGAACAGAGTTCTCAGTAACCTTTAGAGGTTGATATGTCTGAGCATCAGACAGAGACTGCTGTTGCTGGTGATGAAGAAGTTGAATCTTCTGACACAGAGTCAGAGTATGAGATGGTTCAGGAGGGGAACCAAATGGTGAGGAGACTGAAGAAGAAGTTTGCAGAAAAGGCTGAAGAAGAAAGGGCAGAAAGAGCTGATCCTAGCTTTATTCCTGAGGAGCCTGAGTCTTCTAAGCCTAAGAAGATGAAGAGAATGGCCAAGGGAGGGCCGTACGAAAGGAAGAAGGCCAAAACTGCTAAGACCACTGTGTCTTCACCTATGATGCATACTTCAGTTTCTGTTCTTGTTTCACCTGTTATTCGTTCTTCTGTTTCTGCTTCTACTATTCATGCATCTACTTTGCAAACTCCTAAGTTTGTAAATGTAGCTACTTTTATGCCTTCTTTTGTGGAAACTACTACTGTTACTTCTTTGCCAGAGACTTCTATTCCTTAGGATTCAATTCCTAGAGATGATTTATTTTCAGGACTTGATGAGTTGGGAGACATAAATTTTACAATGAACTATGATGATACTGATATTAAGCAAAGATTATCTATTCTTTCAAAGGAGTTTGAGAGCTATAGGAAAGAAAAAGAGCAAAAGGTTGCTGAGATAGATGAGCTTAAAGCACAAATGTCCTTAATGATAAAGTGGAGAGAGGAGGATCTGGTAGAAAAGAAGAAGATGAAAGACAAAATCTCTGAGTTGGATTTCTTCATCAAATTACAATCAGAAGATTTAGTTGTGTTGAAGAATGAGAATACTGACTTAAGATTCAAGATCAAAGAGTTGGAGTCAAAGACTGCAAAGCCTGAAGCTTCAAGTTCTAGAGTTGAAAAGGTGGTGATTGATTTAGATATTGAAAAAGAGGAAAAGAAGGTGGAAGAGGAAGAGAAAGTGGAAGAAGAAGAAGAAGAAGAAAAATTGGATTATGGTGATTCTGATATTGATGAACATCCTGGTGATTATGATTATGGTGGAGATCAGAATGATGGTGCTGGTGCTGGAGGTGTGACTGGAGGATCTGGAGAGTTGAACTCTGTTACTGGTGCTTTAGTGATTTATTCTCCTTCAAAGGTGTCTTCTGAAGCTGTTCCGATTAGTTCTGTGTCATCTGATAGAGCTAGGGATTGTACTGAAGTTGAATTTGAAGATTTAGATGCAATAGAACATCCCATGGCTATTCTTGATTACTCTCTGCCTACTTTTCTTGATTTGTTTAAAATGAATTCTGATATAGATTTGCAGAGAAATATTTTTGAAGTTCAAGTTTATCAAGAAATAGAAGAAGGAGAAATTATGGGTGACTACTCAGTTCAAGACTATCAAAATTTATTTGATGATGATGATGATGATGAATTGATGTTTGATTTTGAAGAAGATGAAGATACTGATTTATCTGATTTTGATAAGGATGTCATTGATGAAGAGTTGTTGAATTTAAACATGATGAAGAAAATATTTAAAGCTGAAAGTATGTCAAGAACAACATTAGATCCAGTTAAAGCTAAGACAAATTTGGATTATTGGAAAGCATTTCAAGATGAAACAAAGTACATCATTGATCATTTACATTCTTTCAAGATTATGACAGAAGTGTTTGAAGATAAAGATCCAGAAAACCTAACTAGACAATCCAAGAAGTTCAAGATTGGATCTAAATCTAAGATGATTGGAAGGATTATTAGTTATGGTTATTTTCACAACATTTCAGGGAGTTTGATGGATAAGGGATGTTATGTGGTGAAAAGAATAGATGGATGCCAATACTTTGGCAAGGCTACTGATCTGATGAGTCTACCAGCATTTGAATGCAAAGATCTTTCAAGATTAAGGATGATAAAGCCTATACAGACTCGACACAATGAAATTTTTGAGAATCTGTTGAAGAAAGAAGCTCGAATGGGATGGAGTTTGTTGACACCATAATTCAGAGAAAGATTCAAAGATTATGTAAAGCCTAAAGTATTCAAGAGACCAAGACTCCGAAAGATGGAACAAGATTGGAATCCATTCTTTAAATTTTGGTTTTATGATGAGAGAACTTCTGAAGGTGTAATTGTATTGAAACAAGATGATGATTGGAGGGTGATTCGAATGCTTGATCCTATTTGGATTGTAAATTACTCAAAAGATGATATTTATTTACTCAACACTGCAGAGATTTATGCTGAAGATGGTTATCATGATGTTGGAGTGAGCTTCAAAGATATGGCAATTCAATATCATACCATTGCACGAATGTGTTATACATTGGGTATACATTCTGGTTGCAATTGGAAAGATGTGAATGATCTTTATACTGAATTAATGCAAGTTCAGAAGGAAAGAGATGAAAGAGATGGTAAGGTTGAAGCAGAAAGGTTGGCAAAGATACCACGTTCGGTTGTTATACGAGCGGTGGATAATGTGGTTGTTGAAGTTGGAGAATCGAGTGGAGTTAAAGACAGAGTTGAAGAAACAGTTGAAGATACAGTTGAAGATAAAGCTGAAGAAAGAGCTGAAGGCAAAGATTAAAGATTTTGATAGCAAACATTTAGGGGGAGTTTGTTAGTACATGTTTGTAATTGTTTGCTATTCAAAAGTTGTATTTATTTTGAGTTTGTATAAAGGTTCGGCTAGGTTATGCTTTAGATTCGTTTGGCCCACGAACCTTAGCATATTGGCGAACCTATTGAGTTGATAGGTTTAGCGAACCTATAGCCTGGCAAAGGTTCGGCGAACCTTTTGATTGTTTTCATAGGTTCGTCTAACAAACCTAAGGGTTCCCTCAGCGAACCTTAGGGTTCGGCTGGCAAACCATAGGTTCGGCTAGCAGTAAAGGTTCGCTGGTTCCAGTTTCTATAAATAACAGGTTTGTTTGTAGATCTGGTAGAACTTTGGACAGATTGTTAGAAATTCTCTGTATTTTCTCTGTGTGAGAATTGTGATCTTGTAATCATTTGTTGATAATACAAGAGGTGTTTATTGAATTGATTGTGTTCTTTGGATTTATACATATTGACTATGGATTCCGCACGTAGTTGATAGTTCGTAGGACTTCGTATTCGATCCTGATCGGTTTCAACCAAACCAACAAATACAACTTTTGAATAGCAAACAATTACAAACATGTACTAATATACAATAATGAAGTAAGAAATGACTACAAATTCACATAAACCAAACAATAAGTTGTTAAAGTCATACTATTAGGTTATAAAAGAATAAGCATACATTCTACACAGACAATATTGAATTGCAAACATGGTTAGTTTCCTTCAAAAATCGTTTGTATTTGTAAGGGAGAACAAATGGTTGATTAATCAAACATAGAATCCGGATCTCATATTGATGACCCTCACTCTATAACTATTCTAAATGATCCTATGATCTCAAAATTAGCCTCAGATTGTGAAGAAGTAACAATATGTCATCCTATCTCATACTATAATACAAAATTCTAAATTATTATGCATAAGCATAGATATGTAAAATTTTTCATTTTAAATTAGGAAAAACGTTGAAATTAAGTTTAAATTTACAAGCAACAACATCCAATTAACCTACGTACATATTGCAGTTGCAACGATCATTTTAGCTCATTTGACCAAAGACAAGATATTTCACCAAGTCAATTTCCTACTTTTGGTATAGCCCTTCAAAATTCTGAAGGTACGTTCATAAGGACAATAAATAAATCAAGATTCCATCCTATGGTCTGTTTGGTTACAGAATGGAACCATCGGATAAATTCATCACACATACATACAAAATATACAAAAAATAGAAAGTCTTAACTAAATCTTAACTAATTTTAACACATTAGTTATTTATTAAGTAACTATTAAACAAAACGAAATCTTAAATGCATTTACACATACACACAGGCACAAAAACAATACTCAACATCTTTATAATTAGAGTTCAACCACAATCCAACACTTTCTAGGTTTAAGAATTCATTTGCCTCTAATTTGACACATTTTCATTTCTAAACAGGCATAAGAAAAAAAATGAAACGTTGATATAATTACCAGATTTATTCCCAATTTTAGGCAGAAGAAACAACTATTAAAATCAAACCCTAAGCCATTAGGTGCATATGTTGTAATCACAGTCCCTCTGCCAGGGGATTCTTTGATTTTACTAACATGCGGCATGTATTCTGCAACATACTTTGTAAATGGAGGCACAACATGTATTAAAGAAAAAAGAACAAACTTCTATCAATTTTTTTTTTGCAAATATGCTAATGTAGGAGTAATGATAATTCATACATAAACTAATAAATAATATCAAGTGCCTACTTCTTTACATCAATAACAAAAACACCATTCAGTATTTCTAAAATTACAAATACCTCACGATCAAAACATGCACAATATGGAAATACAACTCGATGTAAATAATAATATAGAGATAGTGAATTGGCTACTTTAAATGAAGGGATTTCTTACTTTCTTCTAGGTCCTTCGAAGCTTTTGGGAAGAGTTTTCACTACTATGATATCATTTATTATTGCTGCCATGAACTTATCCTCATTGTACAGATATCAAAAATTCTTAAACGGAGCACTAAGAAAACATAAATACATGATTTTCAATATTTACTAAAATGCATTTGTTTATATTTTAGTAAGTTATAGCATATAATGGGCGTGATTCACTTACTACTTGTGGTTGACTGAATTTCAAGAATCACAAGTGTAACTTAACAATGCATTAGCAATGTCCTAGTTGCAATGTCCTAGTAGTAAACCCGCGCGATGCGGTGGCGGTGACAAATTACAATGTGATTGAGAGGTGTGCTTTACCCATAGATTTGTATTAACATCTGCAGACATATGTACCTTTGATCTTGTTCTCCCTGTTTATCCTTCAGCTCCCCATGAACTATGGCTAATAGCTTGCTTTTTGGGGACCATCTTGTACTTACACATATAGAAAACACCTTAAATCTCAAAAAAAATGAGTGATTTTGGCATTGAAGTAATAGATTTAAGCAATAAAAATTACAAAAAAAACAAAAAGTTGCGGCCTATATTTATCCAAAACATATTTTTTGTGTGTGTAAATGAGTGTGTGTTTGCCTATTTAAAAATAAAAATATAAAGCTTTGGCATACTTTGAGTTTCTTTGTTGCAATTGTTGCTTCAATTTCTTCTGGTATACTTTGAGTTAAAGATTGTAATTGTTGCTGCAATTTCTTTTGGTATACTCCATTGTTGCTGCAAATCAAAATCAGTAATTCTTTTGGGCTGGTCACATTTTAGCTTCTCTTTGTCTTCATACCCTAGTTTCTGTAAACCCACAATTGCTTCAGTATATACTCTTTGTCTTCAATCTAGCAATAAAGTCTTTAGTCTGTATCACAAGATTATATGACAAAGAGGTCAGAAAAAACATATACATTTAGAATTATTCAAAATACATGTGAAATTCGGATTACAAATTTGAGTTGCAGAGAGAAATATGAAGAGCAAAATCTATTGCGCCCTGCTAACCCTAATAATCCGTCTAACATTGTTACAGATTTGATTGACAGAATGACCTATTCTTCTGAATTGATATTTATAATGATTGTTCTTTTTTTTATCTATGCTTTGTATGTTAAAAAATTCTCAGAAATCTGCGAAAAGTTAGGGACGACGATGAATGTCTGTACATTATGAAATAAAAATTAGGGTTACAACGGAAACCTGCTGGGATTAGAGGAAGCAACCTCGAGTGAGCCGGAGAGAAGAGATCGAATGAGTGCATTAGGTATTTGAACTGAGTTTCTTGACTGGAGCGACATTCATCTGAGATTTGAGAGAGGGGATGATTCAAATTTTGAAAACGGGAGGAGTGTTCTTTCCTCTTTCCCATTCACCACCACTTCTTCTTTAATGATTTCCACTTTCTCTGTAGAATGAAAGCAAATTCTAAAACTTTCCTTTCGTGTTTTGAAACGCACTCCCTCTAATTTTAGGGTTTTAACTATGAAGGAAGGGTTTAGATTTTAAAATGAGGGGAGGATTTCAACTAAATGAGATGCTTTATGGATGGTATACTATGCTTTAAGTGTGGTACATTTCTTAAAATTAAGACATCTTCTTTTCTCTTTCCAATATACATTATATATAGTATATAGATAAATCATGCCCATATGTATCCAGAAATATGTTTGTTATCAAAAGCAGTTATATGCAATGTTTTCTCCCTCAAAGGAAGAAATAGTGAAAAGGGTCGTGAACTCACCTGTTAGTGCAGTTCCTGTTGTGTGATTACAAACAATGTGTATGCTAGCACCTGCAAGTGACCACTTATAATCATATAGGTTATGAGTATGTGTTTTTGTGATGTGTTGTATCCCAACAACTACAAGTGTCGTTGTGCTCAACCGAGTGTTTGTGTGTTGACTCGACGAATCATTGGTGACAAGTTTATTGTGTTTAGATTTTGTTTGTGCGTCTTATCAATCATAATACGCAAATAGGACATTATCATGCATCCTACGATTCAATTCAAAGAAATCGTTCACGTAAGTCATGTATGATAATCACGTAGGTTTATATTTATGGAAAGTTACTATTTTAAGAAAATTTCTATTTTTGGAAATTTTCTATTTATAAAAAGTTTCTATTTTTGAAAATTTTAGTTATGAAATCTCATTCCATCAAACTAACACATCTAGCATGTTTCTAAGACAATTGAACACATATAACATGTATTACAAGTTGCCATTTCATCCTATTTAGCATTTTCACCAAATAAAGTTTCCATTTATAGTAAGTGGTCGTTTAAAATCCATTTTCACAAATCAAAGTCCCAAATATGTTTTTATATAATTTCTAAACATGTTACAATATCAACAAATCATCAAATCATGCAAATCCATTGAAATTCCTCTTTTGATTTTCAAAAGTTTCCATATATAGTAAGTCATCATCAAAACCATATTTTTCACAATTCCAACTATCGAAACGTGTTTCTAAACACTTTAATAGACATTTAGCATCATCCAAACACATCTAGCACTTCTAGATCATGACAAATCAACAACATGCATTTATAAAGTTTCTATACATAGTAACCTTTGCAAAAACTTCACAATCATCAACTAAAACTCATCTAGACTACTTCCATACGTCAAATCAGTTCAAAACACATCAATAAACATCCAAGAAAATTCAAAAATTCGTGCATATGGGTTGATTAGAGTTGCATGTGGTCATTCACACTTGCATGTGGGTTTCTATCCTTTACATGTATGATCTAAGTGAAAATAAACCATATAAACTACCTTAGGAACTCTTGGATGGTGAGATTCGAGTTGGACAGAGGCTACAAGGTGCTGAGGGTGAGGTTCCAGCAAGGGTGATGGCGGTTACAAGTCTCCTAGTGTTACCTTTGAGCTCCAAATGATCCAAAATCACCAAGGATGTTAGAAGAGGGTTATGGATTACTTGATAGAGGTTGGGAGCTGTTTCCTGAGGTGTTTGGTCAAGAATGTTCGGGTGGTAATTGTTGAGTGAGTGAAAGAACCGAACAAGAAGGATTAGGGTTGCTTTTATAGACTTTTTGAGTTTTGGGCTCATCGCATACCGCCAAGGACAAATTAGTCGGGTAGTCCACCGAGACACGCTGCGACCACCAAGGTGGGAAATGATCGGTCGTGGCGTGCCGTCGAGCAACTTGGCTTAATTCAAAGTTCTCGCCCACTCTTCGTGTACTACGAAGGGTTTAGTTTTCATATTTTTCAATTTATTTATTCTATTTCATTCGCGTTCGATTCGTATCGTTTTATCATAAACGTTTTGTTCATGTTAATTACATAAGCACATAATGGCACATTTATTCATTCAATTTGTTGTTCCGTTTGTTTACCAACGTTCGTGTAATAAGACTCATGTGTGTTTCGGTAATTCCTCGAATTACCGATTCATGTTTGTTTGTGTTCGTCTTTACGAAATGTTTGCACACCTGAATAATCATAATCACTTTGTAATGTACAATCCGATAATTCCCCGAATTATCATTTTGCAATTGTTCATGTTTAGTCATTTAATTAATCCTAATTAAATGAAATGCAAAGTATATGAATGTGAAATGAATAATTTTAGATGTTGCAATTTGCCTGAAATTGCCGAGTGTCACATCGGTGGTTGCTGGAAAAGTTATTTGTTTGGATGGTTGTTTTTTGAAAAATAGTGGTCAGTTACTCTTGGCTATTTGAAGAGATGCCAATAATCAGATTTATGCTTTAGCATGGGCTGTTGTGTCTGTCAAGAATAAACATAATTGGAAATGGTTTCTTAATCTATTAAGTTGTGATGTTGATACGGACGGTGGAGTTGGATTAACTTTAATTTCCGATCAACATAAGGTATTTTGCCCTTATTAGACATGTATCTACTTTTTTATTTATTAAAATATGTGTTAATCATTAGGGAATTATAGAGACCGTGAAGGACGTATTTCCAGATTCTAAGCACATGCAATGTACAAGACATATCTACGCCAACTTTAAAAAGAAGTTTCATGGGGTGCAATTTAAAATTTTGTTTTGGGCTTCTGCAAATTCTACAACTAAGCAATGGTATGGCATTAAAATGGAAGAGTTGAAAACCATTAGTAAAGGTGCTTATGATTATCTTGTGAAAAAAAATACAACTACTTGATCAAGAGCTTTTTTTGAAGTTGGTAGGGCATGTGATGCAAAATGTGTGAAAGCTTTAATTCACGCATTTGAATCTCAAGAAGGAAGCCTATTATTAGTATGTTGGAAGAAATTAGAAGATTTGTGATGCATAGAATGTTCTTAATGGCAAAAGGTTCAAAAGGCTTAGGACATGAAGCATGTCCTAGAATTAGAAAAAGAAAACTAGAAGATATTAAAAAGAAACAAAGGTATGGGTTATTTTTAATTTTTTGTCAGTTTGTTATGAATTTCTATAAACTTTTTGGTTGATTGTGTGAGAATTATAATGTTATTCCTTGTGGTAATGTGACATTTGTACAGTAGACATGTGTACGGACAATACTTATAAACACTTGCATGTATTTATAAGTTCATTTTATCAATAACAATGTGGATTTCAATAAGGGCAATAAACGTATAATCAAAACTAGCAGTCATAACATAAGATTACTCGATAACAAGGAATCAGATGTCTGACAACTCAACACATAAGTCATGTAAAATAAATACACCAACGCTGAAAACATAAACGATTGTGAGGATGTCGACTTCAAAACAATAGCGGATAGCGTTCGTGAATATTAAACCAACAACATATTCGTATGGATGACGATTCGCATGAATATATCTATGGGTTTAACATTATGAATGATATCTTATAATTAGAAAATGAAAACAGAAAGTAAAGCCGTCTCCGTGTTCGTATGGGTGACGACCTGTACGAATACGCGCGAAGGTTGTACGTTCTGACGAAGTAATTAAATTAAACGTTTTCGAAACTAAAACAACAACAACAACAACAAATAACTAAATTTACGTTCGTAAAGTAAACACGTATCGTAGACCGATCAAGACCGAAGGTGTGCATTGACACTCGGACTATATAAGCCATAACCCTTTCATTTATGGCCCTAACCACCAGCCACAAGCTCTCTCTCTCTCTCTCTATATATATATATATATATATATATATATATATCTAAAAAGTCGTCACTTTCTCTCTCTATCTTCTCTCACTAAAAAACATCATCTTATTTCCCTCAATTCTTAACCAAATCACAATATTTTCATGTCTATACCTTCCTCTCATCACCCAAATTCAAGATGTACAAAGGATTCACACTCAAATCATCTCAAATAATCAAGGTTCGAGCTCAAACTCACGGATTTTAGGGTTTTCTACAACACGAAACCTTCAAAGATCAAAACCGATTTAAGGCTTTCAAAACACAAGAACTAACATCAAAACAACCTTAGGAACCCTTGGATGATTCATGTCCGAAGTAGTCTAATTAAAAATAATAAAAATCAAAACTAACCTAGACACTAAGTAATACTCTAAACTCTCTAAAACTAAACTACTGATAGGCAAGTGTACCTATTGGAGATAGTATAGCCTACGCAAGTCCGGATATCGAACCCACAGACTTCTACATAATGTACTAACTAAACTCTATGACTTATCTATACAAAATTTGTACTTAAATAAAATAATATTAAGGAAGGGGGTTTACTAACAAAACTAAGACTAAGAATCACTTAAATAAAGACTAAAGAGAAAACACTAAACTGAAACGAAGATCAGACGAAGAAAGAACACTACCTAGGCATAAATCATACACACGCTCAACAAAGGATCTATCGGTAATGGAAACTATGTGATACCGGGATCTTAAATTACTAAACTTAAAAGAAACCTAGAGCACCCTCGACCCTTCTCAAGGATTGTCAACTAAGAGTCCTAAAAGCCGTCAAACCACCTGTTGAATGGATTTCCCTCACAGGTCATCCAATTATACTCAAAATGCATCCGCTAGACAATCTACCTTACAGCGCGATAGTCTCAAACATCTAAGTGTTGTCTGTTGTACTATCTACCTCACGGCGCGATAATCTTAAGACACCTAGATGTAAGGGATAACTAGGATTTTCCTATTGAATTTGTTAAACACGGATGTAAAACGAACTAGAAAGATCTTCTCACAAAGTCTCTGAACTAGCAATTCTAACACCCTAGATAAACCGACAATCTCTCACCTCACGGCTATCAAGATTGGTTGCACATCTAATATATCTATATCAAGATAATCACTCCTATGGTAAACTCGTACGTAGTAAACCATCTATTAATCAAAAACCCACAGTAATTGATCTAGCATTCACCTATTACATGAAAGACATTCAACAAGGCACACGAGGAATAAATTACCAATCCATAAACAATCATAGACACACATAAACATCCAATAATCCAAACCAAGTTTGTTACATCATGAGTTCATCACAGAAACATGATCCAAAACCGAAAGAAACGAATGCCAAACATGTGCAATCATCAAAACCTAGGTAGTTCTACAAGTTTAGCCAAGAAACATCATATGAAAACAACCCATAATCTGTTTAAAGTGAAGGAGAAACATGAAAATCAAAGAGAAACAAAGAAACCAAGTAAATCGAATGATGAACACCCGATATCGGTGATCCTAAGCTTTGATTCTTCGATCCTATGCTTTCTCAACCTTTGATTAACCTAAGAATAGCCTTTCTTCGTCCTCCTAGTCGCCTCTAGCCGTCCAAAATCGTATATCCCCCTAGGGTTTTCGACTTTTTGGCTTAAAACTGATTCTCTGTGTTTTTAAGTCTGTTGCGTAGCGCCCCAATTACCTCCAAATCTGTCGCGTAGCTCGAGGGGTTTGAGGGCATTTTGGTCTTTCCCACCTCTAGCGTAGCGCGACAGGGTTTTTTAGGGTTGTCGCGTAGCGCGACGGGTTTCAGATTTCAGTTTTCTTCTTTTCTTGTTTCCGGGTCCATCCTCGCCCAACCGTGTGCTCGTTTCTTTGTACTTTAGCACCAAAGATACGTGTTTATTACCTGCAAGCATCAAATTACAGAAATTTAAGCACCAGCTTAAATCGACTCTAAAACTGAATAAAACTGTACTGAAACTTAATAAAAACAAATGTTAAAATAGATGTGTTTTACAACACATCACATCCCCACACTTATCTCTTTTTCGTCCCTGAAAAAGGCTTATGCAAAAATCAGGGATCATAGCTAGGTAAAATGGTTTCCAAACAATTAAACTCATTAATTCAAAATTAAATGCTTTGGAAGAGATTGAAAGTATTGTTATCCTATTAAACCCATACTGATTATTCAAGTCCCTTAGTCATGGTCTATTGCGTTGATGTTCTAAATTTCATTTCATTAGACCCACACTTAGGAAGTTTAAAATCAAATCAATCCTGGATTCTAGCTTTCAAGTCATCCTTACATATAAACAAACCAGAAATTTCTCAAATCAGATTTTTATAAATGAAACAGATGGAAGCGTGAGCATTTTTCTTTTATTTTTCAATCCATTGAAATTAACTTAGTGGTGTTTCAACCAGGCTGCAACCCGGCGTGTGACACATAAGTTTTTCGTTCAACTTCTTTTCTTTTCTTTTTTTTCTTTTAGCTCAGCTCATTTGGTGAAATGGAGCGCCATAAGACTCGGATTTATTCTCATAAAAAGAGTACTTATGTGCCAATCAGAAAAATCAGATTTTCAAAAACTCTTGTTTGTTATTATGCAAAGACTCCTTTATAACTAGAAAACAATTCCATTAATTCCAAATCCCCAAGATGTTTCCCATGAAAATCATGCATTTAAGTAAAATTTAAACCAATCCTACGGGACACACACAACCAGTTGAGCCTACCTACACATCCCATAACCAAAGCATAAAACCCAAACCAACAAGTTAACCATGACTAAAACCACAAAACCCAACTTTCCTATAATTTCCCATCATATTTTTGCAACCAAATTAAACAAAGACAAGAAAGATCTAAGCTAAAAAATAAAAATAAAAATAAAATTTACAAATTTTGACTCAAAAACTTAAGTAAACTAAAATTCAAAAACTAAATACTAAAACTAAACTAAACTAAACTAAACTAAACTAAACTAAACTAAGTTTCCCATCCGCACACTTAAACTGTACATTGTCCCCAATGTAGAAAAAAGGAAAACCAAAAGAAAAACTAAAAACTAAAAACTAAAAACTGAAAATGACTTAGCTGGTTAAAAAGAAGACTGTCGAGTGCCAGTCAGTCTAAGAAAACTCCACAATCTACCCATTTGCTCCACAGGCTACAAACATACACATAAGATCCACAAAAAGACAAAGATCACACAAGCATCAACCCGTCCAAAACATAATAATACTGATAACCATGACTAAGTCCAACCACAAACCAACCCGGATTCCCGAAACCAACAAATCAAAATTTACAAAATGCAAAATTGTCTAATCAACATAACCATGAATGAATAAACCACAATAACCACAAGCCTCCCCACACTTAGCCTTCATCATCACCATCTCCTCTCATCTCGGGTGGCTACAGTGTACGACAATGGAGGGCCAATGGAGTAGAAGAGAAGAAATGGGGCTAAAAATATGATTTCTAAGGCTAGAAAAGCTTTTAACTAATCTGGGAGGGCGTCACGTACTGTGACAACATGTGAAGAAACCCTCGCAATACGCGAGGGAACGTTGACCCGCGACATTGACCATATCCTCGCGTAGCGCGACAAATTTCCCTGTGGGTGTCGCATGACGCGACAATGCTCTTTTTCCAGAGAGTTTCCAGATTTCCATGCCTTAGCCAAATTTTCAACCCCAAAACTCACCAAACCATCCACAAATGTTCTAAAGCAAGAAATACATACCTGGTGGCTCCAATTCATCATTATGGCTTCAAATTGATTAAAAACCTGCAAAACAAATTAAAACACACAAAAACAAAAAACGAAAAAAAATCACGAAAAATGAAAAATACCAACGACACTAGGAACTAATAACTTACATACTCTACACTTGGGAGTTTAACCCAAGAGCTTCCTCAAACCCATCTCAAATGGGGGAATCAAGGGAAACCTCCTCCCTTGCAATCAAATCATGACCACGATCACCAACATCCCATGGTCCCTCTCCCATGACTTCATTCACACATAACTCATCACTCACCAAAATCACACCATCCACTTGATGGACTAACTCACCAGCGGCGCTCATAGATTTTGCTATCTTCAAACAAACACTCTCGTCATCCACTCTAAAAGTGAGTTTACCCTAATACACATCTATAATCGCCTTAGCGGTGCGCAAAAATGGGCGCCCAAGAATGATGGGAACCGTCGTGTCCGCCTCCATATCCATCACAAAAAAGTCCACAGGAAACACAAACCTATCCACTTTGACTAACACATTCTTCAAAATTCTCGTGGACATTTAACCGACCGGTCCGCCAATGACAAAGTCATGCGCGTGGGGGACAAGTCACCAAGAGCTAGATTCTCATAAAGAGAGTATGGCATCAAATTGATGCTAGCCCCTGAATCCGCCAAGGCATGCCTCGTAACATCATCCCCAAATAAACACGGGATTGTAAACATTCCCAGATCTGCAAGCTTTTCAGGCAGCGTGTTTAAAATCACCGCGGAACACCCCGCACTCAATGGGATGTTGGCAACTTCTCCCAACCGATCCTTACTCTTCAGCAACTGTTTGAGATACTTGACATATTTTGGTATATGCTGAAGGGCTTCAATAAATGGGAGATTGATCTTGAGTTGTTTGAACATGTCCAGAAAGTGCCCGTATTCCTTAGCGTGTTTTTGATTAATTAAACGAGCTGGGTAAGGAACACGGGAAAGATCAATCCCTTAGGTGGGTCTAAACATGACCGGCTTACCAACTACCGGCTTCTCAACAGGAGACTCACTGTTAGGTGCGGTACTTGCTGGGACTAGCCTCACGGGCACCCTCCCAGGAGTCTCCATTTCAATTTCTTCATCCACTGGTTCCTCCTCATCTAAATCAACCGGTAGGACCACTCTCTCACTCTCATCAACTTCCACGAGCACTGGTGGTATAAATCTCTCTCCTCCACCTCCTCCAGAACGGGTGGTGACCGCCTTAACGTGGGCGTTTGGAATGGTTTGGGGCTGACTCGGGAACTGGCTTTAGGGCCATTCATCCAACCGTTCATTGTAAATCCAAGAACGCAGATTGCTGGTTCTTGAGGAGAACGTCATGCTCATGTAGGATCTTCTGTGTAGTGGCATCCTTAGCCACTAACTGAGTCAGTAATTCTTCAATCCTACCCATACTACCACCACCCGACGTGCTACCTTGATTACTACCACTAGGAGCTTGACTACCACTATGCCCCTGGTTCTGAGGATATCCAGAATGAAAACCAGGGGGTTACCTGAAGATCTAAATGGTTGGGGGTTCTGAGAATTTCCCCATACGGGGTTGTACGAGTGCCCGAACCTGCCCTGTCCTCCTACATAGTTAGCCTGCTCCTGGCTCACCAAACACTCAGACGTGGCATGACCACCTCTGCAAATCTCACACCGATCCACTCTCATCTTCAAATCCCTAACATCCCTAGCTAAAGACTCAAGAGCAGCAGCAACACTAGTGTCCACATTAACGTGGCGAATTCCTCTTGTTGAGGAGGAAGAACTAGCAATAGGAGTGGAATTCCTATTTGCAGACCGCTGCTCATACTCGGCCTGAGCAAAACTCTCAAAAAGGTCATTGCATTCAGCCACATCCCTCTTACCCATGAGGTGGCCTCCTGCAAGGTGTGTTCAGCATCTTCATCATCACGACCATCAAACTGAGAATTGTTAATGGCTGTCATGATGTAAGTGGGAATCTGCCACGAATTTTCATTCGTTATGTTTGGCACAGTAATGGGATTGTTAAGTCCCGTGAATCCCGCAGTGGCCTGCTGGTGAACAGTGCGACGCTCCGCCATTTGTGGAAGAAAAAGCAAGCGTGGACTGGAATGAGTAGAAGAACTAGAGGAAGAAGGTGGTGTATGCTCAGAAAAATCAGCAGAAATGGGAGTAGAAGCACTTACCTTGCTCGTAGAACCTTCAGAAAAGTCCCGCGAATCGCTCCTTGAAGGCAATGAAAGCTCAGGTGGTGGTCCGTGTGAGCGTAAGTGAGGCATACACTACCAAACCTTCAAATAAACAAAAATCAATCAAAAAGAAATAAAAAAAAAATAAAATAAAATAAAATTGAAAACAAAATAACACAAATATGCACAGATAAGAACAAGAACTAGTAAGCACAATCGACTAAGAAGTCCCCGGTAACGGCGCCAAAAACTTGATGTCTTGCGAAGTAGTCTAATTAAAAATAATAAAAATCAAAACTAACCTAGACACTAAGTAATACTCTCAACTCTCTAAAACTAAACTACTGACGGGCAAGTGTACCTATTGGAGATAGTATAGCCTAAGCAAGTACGGATATCGAACCCACAGACTTCTACAGAATGTACTAACTAAACTCTATGACTTATCTATACAAAATTTGTACTTAAATAAAATAATATTAAGGAAGGGGGTTTACTAACAAAACTAAGAATCACTTAAATAAAGACTAAAGAGAAAACACTAAACTGAAACAAAGATCAGACGAAGAAAGAACACTACCTAGGCATAAATCATACACACGCTCAACAAAGGATCTATCGGTAATGGAAACTATGTGATACCGGGATCTTAAATTACTAAACTTAAAAGAAACCTAGAGAACCCTCGACCCTTCTCAAGGATTGTCAACTAAGAGTCCTAAAAGCCGTCAAACCACCGGTTGAATGGATTTCCCTCACAGGTCATCCAATTATACTCAAAATGCATCCGCTAGACAATCTACCTTACAGCGCGATAGTCTCAAACATCTAAGTGTTGTCTGTTGTACTATCTACCTCACGGCGCGATAATCTTAAGACACCTAGATGTAAGGGATAACTAGGATTTTCCTATTGGATTCGGTAAACACGGATGTAAAACGAACTAGAAAGATCTTCTCACAAAGTCTCTGAACTAGCAATTCTAACACCCTAGATAAACCGACAATCTCTCACCTCACGGCTATCAAGATTGGTTGCACATCTAATATATCTATATCAAGATAATCACTCCTATGGTAAACTCGTACGTAGTAAGCCATCTATTAATCAAAAACACACAGTAATTGATCTAGCATGCACCTATTACATGAAAGACATTCAACAAGGCACACGAGGAATAAATTACCAATCCATAAACAATCATAGACACACATAAACATCCAATAATCCAAACCAAGTTTGTTACATCATGAGTTCATCACATAAACATAATCCAAAACCGAAAGAAACGAATGTCAAACATGTGCAATCATCAAATCCTAGGTAGTTCTACAAGTTTAGCCAAGAAACATCATATGAAAACAACCTATAATCTGTTTAAAGTGAAGGAGAAACATGAAAATCAAAGAGAAACAAAGAAACCAAGTAAATCGAATGATGAACACCTGATATCGGTGATCCTAAGCCTTGATTCTTCGATCCTATGCTTTCTCAACCTTTGATTAACCTTAGAATAGCCTTTCTTCATCCTCCTAGTCGCCTCTAGCCGTCCAAAATCGTATATCCCCCTAGGGTTTTCGACTTTTTGTCTTAAAACTGATTTTCTGCGTTTTTAAGTCTGTCGTGTAGCGCGCCAGTTACCTCCAAATCTGTCGCGTAGCTCTAGGGGTTTAAGTGAGGGCATTTTGGTCTTTCCCACCTCTAGCGTAGCACGACAGGGTTTTCTAGGGTTGTCGCGTAGCGCGACGGGTTTCAGATTTCAGTTTTCTTCTTTTCTTGTTTCCGGGTCCGTCCTCACCCAACCGTGAGCTCGTTTCTTTGTACTTTAGCACCAAATATACGTGTTTATTACCTACAAGCATCAAATTACAAAAATGTGAAGCACCAGCTTAAATTGACTCTAAAACTGAATAAAATTGTACTGAAACTTAATAAAAACAAATGGAAAAATAGATGTGTTTTACAACATATCAATGATCTTTGTTTAAGTGTGAGAGGGCTGGCAAAAGTGCTGGAGATCGAAGAAATTAGTATCGATGCAAGAACATGAGAAAAGCCATAGTATCGATGGAGCTGGTAGGTAGGAGCCACTTCTCCATCGATTCTAGTAATCTCGATGGCTTCATTTTGGCAAAAGTGCACTGATACTATTAAGTTCGATGTTATCCAAGTGAATGGAGTAAGGTGTAACATCTGGTACGAAGCCGGCAGGGAACTGTATGGTATTACAAAAGTTACAGACCTTAGTTTAAATATTGTAGTGTATTTATGAAATAAAATAAGGGTAAAGGACAAAACAGAGAAACTATGTGATAACACATAGCAAGAATAAACAGATTCAATACAAATAACAAAGTGTGTAGAAAACAAAACACAACAGTCGTTATAAAGATCTCTCGGTAACGAGGATCAGGCGACTGAAAACTCAATGGGAAAATACTAATGATTAAATGTCATGAGAAAAATTACAAACGATTGCGAGGAAATCAATATTTAATAATAATCTGATATTATTACGAAAGTATTAAATAAACAGTGTATTCGTTTGGGTGACGATTCGAACGGATATAACTGTTGGTTTAATATTTTAAATGATATCTATAAATAGAAAACCAAATCAGAAAGTGAAACATATGATCGTATCCGTACAGTTAAAATAATGAAAATTAAATAACATAATAATTTAGTAGGAATTATCACCTAAAAAGAATTTAAATTAAACTATTTTTACTAAAACGATATGTAATTAACGTAATATCGTAAATTAACGGAACTGATCGAAACTGAACACGCGGGTAAACACCCAGGGTATAAAAACCCATTTTCTCCTCCATCTTCTTCATTTTCAGCTGAAACAACTCTCTCTCTCTCTCTCTCTCATCAAGAAAATCGTTCTCTCTCTACTCTCTCTCTCTCTCTCTCTCTCTAAGCTTCACCTACACTCTACCATAGCAAAACACCATCAAATTTAGCGTTCTTGGTGTCCAAACGACCCTCTCAACGAGTAGAAAAAGGAAGTACAAGGGATCTAGTCCAAAACAAACTCAATCGGACGAAAAACTAGAGAGAAGATTCAGACTTTTGAGGGTTTTCATCCTTTTCGTTTTTTGAAGATTGTAAGCCGGTTTTATTCCCCCAATTCACTTAGGTTGTGCACGAATGAGCTTAGGACTCATGAAAGATGTTGGGTTGAAGGTCTGAATGTTCGAAAGGGGTTGGGGGAGCTGGACAAAAGCAATATCGATAGGAGAACCCATCGAACATGTAGTATCGATGGGCTGGTGAATGACAGCCAACTTCAGGTCGGTTTTTCCAAGTTCGACGTGGGTTAAGTGACTGGGAATGATCGAATTTGGAAAGCTTGAAGAGGTCCAAGGGAGCTGGGATTAATAACCATCGGTATTACTAAGTTTAGGGTCAATAGTATCGATGGTAAGTCAAGCGTCGATATTACAAGTTTGACGGTGTAAAGAGTGATGTTCCCGCTTAGTATCGATACTATTAGTGTCGATACTACCCAGCCTCTCATCGATATTAACATTCTGGTGTACTCCACGTGAATTGAAACAGAAAAAACTTGTTGATTTGTTTTATACTACGGGGCTGAGAACCTGGTAAAATAGCTGAGAAATGACAATTATAAAATAATACATGATATACATTTATAAAATAATACATATTATCCAGGAACATTTAGTGAAATTAAGTTATTTTCATGAGACTATTATTGAACAAATGAAAATTACAGAACCTGGTAAAATAGCTGAGAAATGTCAAAGACCACGTGTGTACATAAGACAAAACTATTGAGACAAAACCTGACTAGTGAATCAGACACAAGGGAAACACATGATTAAACACGAAGTCCTATAACTCCAAATGTACTGGCTAGACATTTGGTATAGGCCACACGTGTCATGATGTTTCCAGATTTCCCAACTCAGCATTGAATTCAGTGGAATTCAAAACAAACAACAAAACTCCATAGTACCTAAGTTTAACTTGTTTTAAATTTCTAAAATGGGTGAATGGGTAAATGACAACATTGTGTGTATATAATATTGAGCCAATTACAAGAGACAACAAGAATGATATCCATGATAACATAATCTCATGATGATATCATTCACCATATATACTAACATTGTGTCATAAGACAAGTTCTTATAACACTTTGTTAATGACATTGAGAACACATAACATTGAGAACATATGACAATTGGGGTATTGATGACATGTACTGGTTTCTAGTGAAACTATTCAATTATATCACTGTATTCATGTGCCTAGTATTCATGTACAGTCATAAGTCCCTTAAGTTGTTCGTTTACCATTAAGTGGCTTCGGCCAGGACCGACGGTAACATAGTGGTACCATAGGGTTTGACAAACCTCCGGTGAGTGAGGCCAGTACGTTAATTGCAATTGAGACATTTATCATTTGGCTGGACACGTACGACCCGTAACAAGGCAGCATTGTGAGGTTTGGTAAATGACCACATGGGTGATATTAAATTAACAACCCCTTTACAATTAACTACCACACTGTTCTGTTCACTAACAATAAGTTGGTTGACTGACGCTCAGCTTAAGGTTTGAACAGTGGCAGACAGTGCGAAGGCAATGAGAGAACAAATATCAAAATAGATGACGAGTAGATTTTTGGCCTATCGGCTCAACTAACATTGACCATAAAATGGGTCAAGGAATCTACATCCATTAAATGGGTTGACTGTCATCTCCAAGTCGGAGATGAGAAAACAGTAAACTCATTCAATGTGAACAGAGTGAGGTCAAGGAGACATAAATGGGTATCCATTGTTGCAATACAGGTGGCATTGAGTTCAGTTAAGCATGTGGTGGGCTGGCGGCTTTATTCGTGATACGTATGCCCTATATATAAGCATGCTTAATTTGGACGATATTACATCTGTAGATGTAACTATGGAGAGGAGATAAGATTATTCAAATTATTTTGAGACAAATTCTTAAATCTATATATTATTGACTAAACTAGAGTTATACAGCTAACTTTGGTAATTAGTTGTAATACTTTTTGAGAAATATAACAATCAAATGGGGGAAAACTATATCTTAGTGGTGTGTATAAACTTTTGGTGAAATCTTAAATCATGATTAAATGAATAAGGTTTCATAGAACATTTTCGATACAAGTAAACAAATGAACTCACCAACCTAGTGTTGACCCGTTTTCGCATGATTCTTCTCAGGTGACTGACAGGTTTAGTCACCAAGATCAAGGATAGCTAGGCCGCCTAATAGAAGGACCTAGTTCATTTTGTGCAATTTGGTTAGGATTCATATATGATCAAGAACATTCGACAGTTCAAGACAAATTTACATCACAGGTCTTATGTTAGAATTGCAGGGTTAAATTATGGAACACAAAATGATGTAATTTAACTCTGTAATTTATAATGCATGTATGTTTAGTTTTCTCATTTTATATATCATGTGCTATACAAACAATCTGATTATCTCGATTATCACACGATATCACGCCCCGAGACCTTTCCGCCCGACAGGAAAGTCGATCCAGCCCGTTGGCTCGGGGTGTGACATAAGGGCTGGTCGATATTGTCAATATCGAAAGCCCCAAATTTGTCGAACTTACTGATAACTTATTAGTTTTGATAGGTCCTTTTTATTGTTTGGTCGATATTATTAGTGTCGATGCACTTCCATGCAGCTCAAACCTATCGGTACTAATACTTAAAATAAATCCAAGGGTGTTTAGACTAAATTGGGTCGATATTAACAAAGGTCGAAGGACTCTAAGGTCGAGGTTTAGTGGCTGCCAGTATTGTTAGTATCAACAACATCAACTTAACATTTCTACCCTATTAATATCGATGCCTCCCATACTCTTTCGATACTAGTTAATCAGGTAATCCATCTAACCTTAAGATCATTTTGAACCAAAACAATTTTTTTTTTCAACAATCAGAATTTCAAATGAACATTAAGGGATTCAAAGGATCTTGATAAGGGATAAGTTTGGATCTTTAGTTTTTACAATACTCATAAACTTTAAACAATTTGGTTTATATTCTAAAACCCAATAATGATGATCCATTAAATAAAATCTAAGTTAGTATACTTAGATAACCACATAGTTTTGAAACTCGAACTAAAAGGAGAACTTGAACAAGAACTTGACTCAATTACAACACTTTACCTATGATCATGAAATATATCGAATTGAACACAAGGTTTTGAATACAACCAAATCACAAACAACGAGAGAGTGCATCGGTAATCAAGTTCAATTCATTGCTCAACAAACCAAGATGAGATCATAGCCCCTCTTTCTTGTTTGAAACTCTTTGGGGTGATACATGTGACTAAAAACTTTCAAAGTGTTCCATTGTTAAACAGTGTTGATCAAACTACTTTTAAACTGGGCTTATCAAACATGGTTCTTTTCAGTGACTCGAGTGATAGTTCTTTGAATCAATCGGAACATTGTTTTGCGATTCAACATCATCAACAACATACATTAGTACAACTTGATTTTCACAATTATAACATAACATGTAACATGGTAATCATTATTGTAAACAAACTTATTCACATCTTGTATACATCATTTCATCTTTTCTGTTCTTATTTTATAAACAATATTTTTGAGGTCGATTAGTTGTATTCTTTTGGTAGTTAGATATGGTATGCATTTAAACTACACTTAACATTATAAAATCTAGTAAACATTGTGGTTCTTTCTTAATCTTGGACATGATTCAATCGATCAGTCGTCACCGCACCATGGATTCTGCACGCGGCATAGGGTGTGAGATAATAACATATTTGAAGTAAGAAGTGAAAGAAATGCATATGTAGTGAAGATTCAGGAACAAAGTTGCACTTGTGGTCATGGCAATTGCTAGGCGTACCATGTGCTCATACAGTAGCAGTTTTAGGGTTCATCAAGAAAGTTTAAGAAAGATATGTTTATGGAAGCATATAAACATTGTGTCAAACTGTTGAAGGGAAGTATGCATTGGCCTAAAACAGATGGTGTCAAACCCCTACCTCCAAAAGAAAGAAGAATGCATGATAGGCCAACAGTAAAAAAGAAAAGAGACCCTTCAGAGAAAGAGTAAAAGAACATAGAGATTAAAATTGGACGAAAAATGACATGCCAAAAATGTCTAGAAATTGGATACAATATCAAACCTTGCAAGAATGAGAAAAAGAATCCACAACCAAAAGAACCAAGGCCAAAGGGTATACATAAAAAGGTTAATTCAATAAGTGCCATCTGCAATGAGAATCTTGATTAGTTTGTAAATGTATTTTGTTATTTGTTTGGAATTTTTTAGATTTATCGTAACATTTGAAAGAATTTTAATCTTTGTTGAAAGAATTGATGTTTTGATGATGATGTTTGATGTTTTGATGATGATGTTTGACGTTAGAAAAAAAACTAGTGTAGTCGTAAGTTTTTTTTCAAAACAATGTGTGTTAATGTTTGACTTTTGAAAAAACTTCAATCTTTTAAATATTATGCATAAATGTGAATGATTTTGGATAATTTTTAATTTAATATTTGCTTTATAAAATGATAATATCACCACTTAACATACTTAATAAATTAAATATATACATTAACCTGCTAGTCAAGTCATTTATATAGGAATAAAACATTTATATAGGAATAACTTATTTAAAACAGTTATAAAAGTTGGATATATTTCAGTAAATTTATCCCTTAAATGCTTTTAGTGAGCAATACACTTTCTTTCCATGCTAATCCTCTGATTTTTTTATTACTTGATATTATGTTAGATATTCAAACTTAACTTCTAACGAAAAGAATTTTCAGGTTTTTAGGAAAACAATTGTCACTAAAATTATTTTAAAAAAATATTTCTAAACCATGAATTATTAAGTCTAGTCTAAATATTCATCATCAAATTTCCCCTTTGATCTTTTCAACTTGCTAGCAGGGAAGTGCAGTCTTGCCAAAAGAGGACGTGGTGCACGTGTCTTCTTGTCAAATCCCCTCACACAAACAAAACCTGCAAAACATGTCTTGTTTTGTTCATCTTATGAAATAAACATCTAACCATGTCAAAGCATGTGAATCATACCTCTCCAAAAGCAGTGTTGAATTCCTTCCGTCGTAAGCCCTGTCGGATAAAACTTGTTAAATGTTTTTATATCGCATTGCTAATGCTTTTTATTTTTTATCCTCACTTTAATCCCAAAAAAAGGTTTGATTTGGGATGAGTTATACTACTTGGTCTGTAACAGTTGTGTCAGCACCACCTTTGAGTAGTGGCCCATGAGGCTAGGCCAACCAAGACTAAACCAACGAGGACGTTTACAGATCAAAACAATTGTAAGGTATGGAACTCGTGGTTGAATGGGCAAGTGATGTGGGGTTTCCGGATCAAATTGGCTTTCTTATGTACCAAACTAGTCTTTGAGATAAGTTCTCATGTTTGAATGTAACAATGGTCGTCCAAAAAGTTATTACCTCTGAATATTGTTGGTATGGAAGTTCCAAAGTAGACAGTCCTTCTAGGTAAATTCCATAACCAAGACCTAGGGACATCAATTGGACAAAGGCTAGAGTCATGGTCTGCAAACACCTGAAACGCAACCACCATTGCGATAAATACCCATTTAAATCCAGCAAAGATTATTTTTTTGGTACATTACCTCATTAACTTGAAAGTATGTGCCGTTTAGTGGGAAGCTTCCTCTCATAGCGGTTCGACATGGTATCTATTCACATGTGTATTAAGATCCAAATCAGGTGGGTGGGTGTGTGTCTATAATTCGTATCATTTGTTAACCCGATCATATAGAGTTAACCCTTAAACTCAATCTGGGCCCTCTATCTTTTCATTATTTTCTATTTATTATGAATTTTTAAAGAGCACTATGAAATTTTACATTCTCCTTTCTCTCTCCATATGCCTCTTACCCCTTCAAAATAACTTTTTACAAACTTCATCATTTTAAGAAAATACACCATAAAATACAGAATGTTATAGTTTTTTTCGATTTTTTACATGATACATGAACTGGTACACATATATAAGATTTGATTTTCAAGATCTAGCAGAAGTACATATGTATTTATATTTGATTGTTTAATTTTTTTAGGTCAAGATCGGATTTTGTGTACACATGTATAAGATGATGTTTGCATGTTTAACATTATATACAATGTACACGTGTATAAACATTTTATTCGTATACCATTTAAACAAGAAGCATGCCCAGTAAAAATCCTAGTTACTTACTTGGTTCTTCTTAATCGGCCAGCAATGAGTCTCGTACATCATGGCTAGCCTGATCGCTACTCTATAAATTTGCCTTTGAGTTATTCTAGAAACCTCTTGTCGCATATGATGCTTGTTGCTGCCCTCCACTTTTTCCAACCTGCCTGGATCCGGTAAGCTACGTCACTATCAATGTCGCCATCGCCTTGAAGAAACGATCCTAAGTATTTGAACTTCTTCGTCCGTGGCACCTCTTGGCCTCCAGTAGTCACCTGATCGTCTTCCTCTTCCTCATTTGCCCCACAAAAAATGCAATATAGATATTCCGTTTTTTTCCTACTTATACGTAAGCCTCTCTGCTCTAAAGTGGCTCGCCACTCTTCTAATTGCACATTTAACTCCTCTTTCTTTTCTGCCACTAACACAATATCATCCGCTAAAAGCATACACCATGGGATATGTTCCTGGATTCACCTTGACAACCCATCCAAAACAGCCGCAAAAAGGAAGGGGCTCAATGCCGATCCTTGGTGCAGTCCCACCTCCACTGGAAAGAAGTCTGTATCTCTCACCGGTGCTCTTACGTTCCTTTTAGCACTTGCATACATATCTTTGATTACCTCTATATACCTCTGAGTGATACCTCTTCTCTTCAGGCTATCCCAAATCACCTATCGTGGTATGATGTCATACGCCTTCTCAATATCGATGAATACCATATGCAAGTCTTTCTTCTTCTCCCTGTTTTCTCCATTAGTCTCCGCAGAATGTGTATTGCCTCTGTTGTCGATCTTCCTAGCAAAAATCCAGATTGATTTACCGTCACTTGGGTTTCTCTTCTCAATCTTGTTTCAATCACCCTTTCACAGAGTTTCATAGTATGGCTCAACAGCTTGGCCCCCCTATAAGGCATTTCCCTTGTTCTTGTATAGGAGATTAAAACACTTACTCTCCACTGGTTTAGCAAGTTACCAGTTTTGAGTATAGTGTTATACAACATTGTCAACCACCTCACTCTATCATCTTCCAAACATTTCCATTCCATACTTCAATGGGAATATCATCAGCTCCCATCGCTTTCCTCCTATCCATCCTTCTTAGAGCTCTAAGCACCTCTTCTTTGGTGATGTGTATGCAATAGTAGTTGTTCTGAGGTGTTCTTGCGTTCGTGGGGTTCCCTCCATCTTCTTCTTGATAGTTCCTATTGTTGAAAAGATCGTAGGTATACGTCTGCTATATCTCTTTAATTTCATTCTCTATTATCAGGATACGTCCATTCTCTCCCTCTATGAATTTCACTACTCCCAGGTCCTGCCTCTTCCGCTCCCTTTGCAATCTTGAACATGTCATGCTATCCTTCTTTAGTTTCGAGGTGTTTATACATCTCTATGTACGCTTTGCTTTTAGCGTCTGAAACTATCTTCTTTGCCTCTCATTTAGCTTCTTTGTACCTCGTCTTTAGTCGTAACCCATGTTGTCTGACCCATAACCTATGAAAGTGCACTTCTTGGCTTTTGAGTCCAATTTATCGTTGTTAGCATCTTTCAACAAACTGTAAGCACTATATTTAAAGACTTGAAGGTGCATGAGACTTGCCTTCTTTCCTTGCCATTCTTCCTCTGGTATTTTGAAAGCCACATGAACTGAAGGTCCAGAGTTAATCAAGTAAGCAGCAATGTTAACTGCATAAGCCCAAACGTCTTAGGAAGCCTCGCATGTAACCTCATGCTCTTCTCTTTCTTCAAAGTTTTTTTCATTCTTTTTGAACCCCATTCTACAGCGTTGTTTCTAGAACAGTCTTTATCATCTTGATCTCGTGTTCAACACAATAGTTAGAGAATTCAGTGTTGATATACTCACCTCCATTGTTAGGCTTAAGGAAATTTACCTTCAAATTAGTTTCCAATTCACCAGCAGCTTTCCATTTCGTAAAAGTAACAAAAACATCATATTTATGTTTAAGAAAATACACCCATACCTTGCGTATTGAATCATCAATGAAGGTGTCATATAAATTTGATCCACCAAGAGAAGAAATTGATGTAGGTCAATAGACATCCGTATGGACAAGCTCTAACTTCTCGGCCTTTGGAATCTTCCCGACTTTCACAAATGAAACCCTTTTCTGTTATCGAGCACGCAAAGTTTACAAAAACTTGTTTCCATTATCTTTAGATCTAGAAACTTTCCCTTAGCAGCTACCATCTTCATTCCCTTAACACTCATGTGTCCTAGTCGTTGTGCCACAAATCAAAGGACTTAGACCTGGTGTGACAACACTCATACCATCAGCATGTACATCATGTGTATTAGCCATGTATAAAGTGCCCCACTTTATGCCCTAAGAAATCACTAGATTGTCTTTCTTGATTTTCCACCAACCACCAAAACTAACATCATAACCCAGATCATCTAATTTCCCAACTTAAATTAGTTCCCTCCTGATGTTAGGAACAACCCTAACATCTTTCAATGACTAAACAATTCCCTAGTGAAGTCCTTAAATCAACATCACTAATCCCTGCAATATCCAAAATCTGATCATCAGCTAAAGAAACCTTACCATGATTACCTGTTCGCGGATTCTTAACCAAATCTGGGGAGGAAACAACATGAAACGAATCTCTAGAGTCTAGAATCCAAGATTCAACAAAATTTCCAACACAGCATATGTTGGTAGTATCGATCTCTTCACAAAAAATAGCATCATCCGGCTCATAACCTGTAACATTATTCATTTGCTTCTTTTCTCTTGCAACTGATGTTTGGGGCACTAATTTCTGAAGTGGCCCTTTTCTTTAGAATTCCAACACTCAAATCTCCTTTATGATCTTTGACTGACCCTTTTTTCTTGACTTTGTTCAACCCCTACTATGACCCCTTTCATTTCTTTTACCTCTTCATTTCGTATGCAACAATGAACTAGAGGATTCACCAGAATTTCTCCTATGAATGTCTTCACTTAATATGATGTCATGAATACCAACAAAAGTGAGCTTAATAGTTCTAGATGAACTACTAACAGCAGTAACTGTGCCTGGCAAGCTGTCAGGTTCAGGCAATGATGACAAACGAAGTGCATGAATCTCATCCTTAAAGTTTATATCAACAGAAGCCAATCGTGAGATACCAGAATTAATTGATGTGGGCAATGATCAACATACCTTCCTTTAATTTGGTGTTAACCAGCTGTATGATAAGGAATACTTTGTTAGAGGCTAACGGTTTCTCATACATGTTGGACGATGCTTTCAAAAACCCATATGTAGTCATTTCTTTGACAATGTTGTTAGACACACTCTTTGACAAAGACAACCTGACAACACCCAATGCTTGCCTATCTATCAAATTCCATTTAGCATTTGTCATCTTTTCTAGTCTCTGAGTCAAATCCAATATAGAAGATGTAAACTCTTCTAATACAAAAGATCTTCCACTAGCATCCTTCAATACCCATAACTATGTCCATTAAACTTTACAGTAATTAAATTACCGTCTTCTGCCATTGTAATTAACCAAACTACCAATAATTTAACCGAGATGGAAAGCAGTGAACACACACAACAATGGCGACGGCTTGAACTTGATGACTGTTCTATTGAACACTATGTTGGTGGCTAACTCAGATAAACTCAGTAATAAACATAAGAAAAACACCGGAATTAAACGTTTACCGGTTTATGAATGGCTAGAGCATCAGAAACAGAAAGACTACTTTCTGTCAGCAGCGAAAGTAAACTGATTAGAATGATTATGGTCAAAAATATTGACTAATCGGAACCCAAATCGGACAAACTAGTCATTGTCAAAAACATGCCTTTCTTTGTCAAAATCAAACTAATTTGAGGCTGGCAACAAATCTCAGCAAGAGGGATTCGCCTAAACCCTAATCGGAAGATAGAGGAGGCTGGAGGTTCACTAGAACCCTGAAACCTCCAATCGACGGCTGAGATCTCGAACTCTCTTGTCGGAACCCTAAATCGCAACAACTGGCAGTAGCAACAGTGGTGACTCCTGTCAATAATCGAAATCCAGCATCAGTGGAACCCTAGCTCCGGCAAGGCAGCAACGATCCCGATGACAGGCGCTAGATCGATGGTGTAATCTAGAGTCATGGCTCTGATGACAGCTGTTGGGTATCACACACACTAACACAAACGAAAGAAGTAAACGACACAATCGATTTAGGTGGTTCGGTCGATGTGAACTACGTCCACTGTGCTGCAACTAGGGTTTATATTAGCAGGTGTTCAAAGAGAATACAAGTACAATAAAACATATGAATAAAGACAATACTAGGTTTCTAACTTAGCCTACAAGCTAAGCTCAACCCGAGTGCAGCTCATTAGAACTAGTTGGCTTTGGAGGCCTCCACACTCAACATCTCTAACTACGTTTATCAAAGAATACATTCCATATATATACATATACAATAATTGTATTACTTGCTAACTGGATCTTAAAAGAGTTAACCATTATACTCAAGTACTCAACCCTAACCTTTCATTTGATGTATTACCTTCTTGATTAAAAAAATCAGTCAAATTACCCTTCTACCCTTTATTCTACACAACAAATTCTTTTACAATAATTCTAATATGTGGTCCAAAATGAGTGTAAGGGTTAACTCTCTAACTAAGGCTATCAAATTATACACTCCGTATATATATATATAGGGTAGGGATATTCTACAAAGGAGGAAAACCATAAAAAGTGTGAGAAACAACAAGAAAGTGACATGTGTACATTAGGTTAAAGGGTATATATGTCAAAATAAAAAAGGAGGTTGCACATGCAAGTCACATGCAATTATATCCATTTTTTTAAACGTTCGTAACTATTTTACAAGGTAACATTTTTTTAAAAAAACTACATAAAATCAAGCGTTTTTTTTTACCTTTTTAACGAGTATAATATTTCTATATTAAAAAAATTAACAAAACTAGATGTTCATGAAACTTGTGTTTTTATGACGTTTTTGAACACTACTAGTAGAACATAAAACACCACAGGGTATTTTATGGTGTTTTTGAATACAAATAACACCATAAACACTTATGTTTAAACCTGGTGTTTTTTAAGCTTCGTTTTATGGTATTATCGAATAAAATATGTTGAAAAACACCATAAAGCACATTTATGCTTGATTTTATGGTGTTTTTGCTTTATGATGTTTTTGCATAATAAAACTAAATGTTTTATGGTGTTTTTGAGCACTAAACAAAATAGTAACGCTTAATTTTGCACTTGGTGTTTTTGAACTACATAATTTTACATAGGGGCATTTTATGGCGTTTTTTATGTGTATTTGCTGAATAAAAACACAGCATGTATTTCCAAGATGAAAACACCATAAAATATTGTTATTTGAGAAAAATTTAGAAGGGACATAAAATAAACACCATAAAACATTTGTTATCCTTTTTGTTTATTTAGTGAAAAACATCAAAGTGTTTTATGAGCATTCAAAAAAACACCATAAAATGCAAAGCTTCATTAACCTACGAAAAAACACCATAAACAACCAGTTTCTTAAAACATTAAAAAACGCCATAAAAAGTCAGTTTAATTTATATTGGAAAAACACCACAAAACATACGGTTCGTGAAACCCAATTTAGATTATTATTTTACTTTTAAAAAATATATAAATATTATACTCGTTAGAAAGATAAAGAAATGCTCGATTTTATGGTGTAATTTTTTAAAAAAAATACTAACGTATAAAAAAGTTATGAACGTTTCAAAAAGATGGAGGAAAATGCATGTGACTTGCATGTGCAGGTTTTTGGCTAGATCTTCCCATTCTACCCCTACTGATGGTTTTAACTTATAATTATTTACGAAAATACCACCAGATTAATCTCAACCACAAAACCATGTGATCTAATGGTTGAGATCTCTTCTTAGACTTTTTAGGGATTTTATCCTTTTTACCCAAACCTTATACTATATATATATATATAGCCTCAGGAAATGCAAGTGTATTTTTACATTTTAGGAATGAAGTCCTAAATTTTATTAGTCATGTTAACAAAAAGATAAAATGAGGACACCAACCTACAAGAACTCCTATCAATAGTTTATATTTTTAAAATTTATTTTTTATATATAGTTGCTAATGTTTAAGTACATAAATAAAGATCTAAATACATTATTCATATGTTTTTAGATTTTTAATTTTTAACCTGCACATACATCATCATCATCGTACTCACTATATCCTGCCATTAGCAAAGCTAAGGTAGGGTCTGAGGAGGGTATGATATAGACAACCTTACATGTACTCCATAGGAATAAAGAGGTTGTTTTCAATGAGAGCCCTGGCTCATAATGCTTGATTAAACAACCAATCCAACGCTTTTAACATTATTTTCACAAATTAGGTAAAATAACGTTAAAATTAGTGTAATTTTACTTTTGCTAATCGAGGGCCGACACATATACATTATATGCGTGCACCGCAAACATAGCCCTTTTTTACCTACTCATGTGGATTATACGTATATATGAAATTTGTTCATTATTTTTAATTTCGAGAGAGACAAATAAATATTATATTCCATCATCTTATTTATAAAACAATATAAGAAAATTGTAATTGCTAGGAGTTCTTGCAATTATGAATGTAACCCAAAGTTTGCTTTCAATGTATAAAAACCTTTAAAATCGTTTCACTAAGAAAAGTAGACTATTAATGAAATGAAACAAAATTCGATAGAGTGATTGTTTATGAAAACTTAAGCATATTAAAGATTAACCTAGTTTGACTTTTTACCCGGCCCACCAATCAATCCATGTTGCTACTTATACTATTTAGTCATATATTAGTACTTGTGAGGTTTTACTCACCAAAAGCGTTCCTCTAACGGTTTGGGAATTTGCTTCTCGAATGCTGTTGCACCAAAAACATGTTTCTTTGTGACACAGCATACCAGATTCTTGAGAGCTACACTGTCCTTTCGGAGGCTGAATTGATTCTGCAGTTTCACCTGATTGCAAAAACAACACACTAAACAAAATTAGAAACCCCAATACAGGCGTGGGGATCGGTTGATCTTTGATTAATTAACATCTCTTTTTTTGATTGACCTCCTCCTTTCTTTAATATCCAGGTCAAATAGATCAGATAAAAAAAAAAGAATAATATTTCATTACTTTGAAGCATTTATCAAGTGAGAGTTGGTTTGATAATATTCTTTTATATTTCATACTCACCAGGTGTCCAAATTGCAAGGAGGTATGAACAAGGATCATCAGGCTCTCGTTTGTCCAGCTGAAATTTAAAAAACGTTTTGTGAACCGACTTTAATGAAAATGCTAGTCATGTTCTGGAAAACATATGGCTTACCCCTTCCAAGAGAGGATGTGAATCTGGAAGCTCATAGCTGAAAATTATTTTGTATATAAGTCATGGCATTATTTGCACTATTTAAATGAATTTAATTTCTAAGGGCAATATTTAGAAAAATAAGTATAATATAAATTAGAATAAAGGAGTACTTACACTTGGTGTTCAGTTCTTAGTTGGCTCACATTTTTAAGTTTAGGTGTTGGGATTGAGGCAGCTTCTGATGTTAATGCAACCAAGGCCCTTGACATGTCACCATCTGCAAGTTCCATATTATTTTGCACGTAATCCTGCAAGTTTTGAGTAAATGCTTCCATATTAAGTCTGATCATTGGAATTTCTTCTGCATCTTCACAAAAATCTTCTATATCAAGCCCCTGGTGCATCTTTTCTGGCTCTGGTGTTGTTGGTACCTGATAAGAATAAAAGTATATTATATTGCAAACATCCAAAAATTAACAAAAAAAGAAATCCACTTTGTGATCAAGAGGAAACTCTCTCCAAAATTACTTCATTTCAGGAGACGGTTGCCAATTGGAAGTAAGTTGATCTTCAGCAATTTACTATGAACATACAAATATGTGTGTGTGTGTGTGTGTTTAAAGGAGGGATCATTTAAAAAGGAATGCTAAATTGATATTTATTAATAAATAGTTCATTTTGTTGAAAATTTATTGCTTCTTACATACAAATATGTATGTCATGTATATAAAAACCATTAAACTAATTTGTTCATACTGATTTACCTACTCAAGCATATGTCATATGTAGGCAACATAACCTACGCATGACTTGGACATGTGTAGTTCTCTAAATATATAAAATTGGTTCATTTTTAAAAAAAAAAAATTAGGAGAGATGAATAAACATTTAATTTCAACCAATTTCTTATATTTTAATAGCTTTTAAAATTGAAGCATTTAACCCACTCTTATTCTATTAACATATATAACTTCGGCAAGATCAATTCAAATCTTTGTTATTTATTATTATTATTATTATTATTATTATTATTATTATTATTATTATTATTATTATTATTATTATTATTTTAATATCATTATTACACATGTACACCACTTTTTTCAATTATCTGTATGTGTAACTTCATCAGACTTTAAGATATAATAGTGTAAATTTAAGTTACATTGTACCAAAAATCATAAATACTGAAAATGTAACCAAAAATTACATTGTTTTGAAATTTTAAAAAATGAATGATATGATTTACACATGCACATAAAAGACGTAGTGAAATAATGATATAAAAAAAACAAAGATTTGGATTGATTTTGGCTGAGCTACATGGGTTAACACCACAAGAGTGGATTAACAACATATCATTCTCCTTAATATGTGTGTGTCTGTGCGCACCGTGTGTTAACTTACATACCCATACATACATATACATATACATACATATACATATACATATACATATACATATACATATACATATACATATACATATACATATACATATACATATACATATACATATACATATACATATACATATACATATACATATACATATACATATACATATACATATACATATACATATACATATACATATACATATACCTATACATATACCTATACATATACATATACATATACATATACATATACATGTTTTTGATATATATATATATATATATATATAGACATTCACACATGAGGTTTTATCAAACCTCAATTATAGGCTCTGGTGTTGATGGTTCTTCAATAACAGGGTCATGGTTTTGAAATTCAGGTTGTTGGTGCAGATAGTGAGTAGCTGGAGGTAGACTTTGGTGGTGTTGATTAGTGATCCCAATAGACCTTTGACTTTGATCATGTAATTTATTTTCTGTGAATGCAGTGACGATTCTTTTCTCCTCTGGTGCTGGCAGCGCAAGCCTAGCACTGTGGTGGAAATCTTTATTAGTTACCTTGTGATCCACTATTTTATTTCTATGCTTATGAATGGGTCAATTTGGGATCAAATCTAAAAATTTAGCTTAAAACTTAAACAGATCAAGAGGAATTAGATCAAAAAAGTTGGTACAAATGTAAACAGACCGAAAGATATCAAATAAAAAAGTTGGTTAAAATTACCACAAGTAATCAAATCAAAAATGTTGGTTAGAATTTAAATAGACTGAAAGGGATCAAATCAAAAAAGTTGGTTAAAATTTAAGCATACCAGAAGAGTTCAAATAAAAAAAAAAAAAAAAAAAGTTAGCTAAAATGTAATCAGACCGGAAGGGATGAAATAAAAAAAGTAGGTTAAAAATTTAAACAGAACAGAAGGGATCAAATCAAAAAAGTTAGCTAAATTGTAAACCAAACGAAAGGGATCAAATCAATAGAGTTTGTTAAAATATAAACAGACCAGAAGGGATCAAATCATAAAAGTTGATTAAAGGGATCAAATCATTATGATTTCTTGATATTGTTCTAAAGGGATCAAAATGTACATCCCAAATTTATAATTTAGGATTTTTTGCTGATAAAATATCACAAGTGTTTCAGTTTGGTTTTACCAACAATGCAGTTTAGTCATAATGGTGTTGCCTCATATCAAAATATACTAAGCTAACTTCTAATTTTTTACATAGAAAAGAAGCAACAAGCTTCATGGTATCCATTTTGTAAGTTATATGAGCTTGATGTTCATAGCAATTGTAAATAGGATTGCATCTTAAAAGTGCATTTAAAAAGAGATAAGTTGAACATCCTGAAGGATTAAACAAAACATTGCTTAAACCTTGCAAATGCGCTTGCAAAATGTCTGCACTCTCCTTTCATTGGACATGAATTGCAGTTTGGTTTGTTCTTTGTACAAAAAACCTGCAGAAATAAAGAACTTATGCAGGCATCATTTAAAGGCACTTTATGTTCCTTGTGTTTAATTTTTACCTTTCCAAAAGTAATCATCTGGTAATGTAGTTCATACCTGTCAGCCATAAAATAAGATCATAGCAAAAATGATATAAGTGCTCTATGTCCATCTGTTTTAAGGTGTGCAGATGGGTCAATTCAGATTATAAATAGGTCAAACTGGATTATTTTATATTTCAAGTTCAACAAGTGAATTGTTAAGCCAAAAATTAGCTTAAGAATAGGTAAATCAGCATTACATGTCAACAAAAGTGTATTTGTTGATGCATAAAACCTTCCAAGTAATTTGACTCAAATAATTAAATTAATATTTAAAAGTTCTGTAATCATTAGAGTATTTAACTCAAAAACCTCTCTAGGTGATTCGTGATTCTTTTTCTTTTTTTCTTGTATCTTTTTATATGTTCTCTCCTTTTCTCTCTTCAACTATTAATTGATGCTTTATGTTACTTATTTTGTAATGTAAAAAAAATAATAAAAAATGATTTTTATGGAGACGCTGTCTAATTGGATGCAAACTCTCTATCTTCCATCTTAGGTACAGTTTGCCCCTCATCTCACCCTCCCTCTGTAGTCCTTACTATTTGAGTAGGATATGACTTGGTATGTTTGTTTATTCGTTTGTTATTTGGCACCCTAATTATATAAAAAGGGATAAAATTTTAACAAAAAGAGTTGCAGGTGCAGCAGGTCAACTCTACTATGTCTGAACTGCCCATTTTGTCACTTCAAAACAATGTTATACTTGGTGTTGTAAAGCATGAAATTTGTTGTCTTACAAAGTTCTCTGGTCAAGCTTGCAGAGCCGTGGCCATAGATACTTTTGGATTGACTCCAAAACTGGATACCTGGATGCAATAGAAATGTTTGCATTCTGCCTTAATTCCATAGATTTCCATAAGTTGTATGTGTGCGTGTGTGTAACTACACACGTGTGTTTATGGGTATGCATGTGTTTAAAGACATACATACACAAATTCAGAGAATTGATACTCACATTTCTAATAGATGCAACTGAAGAGACTCCGGAAGTGGTTGCAAGGGTACCCATCCTAGTCTTACAGCTATACGTCCCACATTTGTGTCCACCTAGTTAAAGACATACCACATATTAAAACCTGAAATATATAATTGCTTGTTAAAATCATTAGCTTTTTTTGGTAATTAGAAGTCTTACTGGAAAAGCAAGATGGTGAAGTGTGAGTAGCCGTACACACTCCACGCTTTTTAAGCCCAAACCTCTAAAACTAAGAAGATACTCCCTAAACATCAAAAATATTGTTAGTGCCTTGCTACAGATAGAATTAAACAAGGGATTACTGGGGTTTGAACCCATGACCACAAGGTCACAAAGCAACAACCTTACCAGTTTTTTATTCCACATAGTAAAATAATTTAATGTTGTTTGTCTTACTTGGCTTTGTCAGGTGGAATGTCTCGTAACCATTCAAGATCAATGCTTTGATGGTCTCTTACAAGTCGATTCAAAAACCCCTGTGTAGTTCTTTTAGTAAGCACTTCAAAACGTACCAACATTTGTCATGGTATGCCACTTTTTCACCATCAAATTACAGATCAAAATGAGCTAGTTTTGAACCAAAAACAGGTCAACAGGTCAAGCAATTCAAATCATGTATTGTGGTGTATGGATCAAAATGAGTATGTTTGACCCGGAAACACTATATGTTCAAAATTTATTTCAATAAAACTTTATTATTTTGAATAAAAAGATGAGGTTTTCAAAAGTATAGATACAACTTCAATGACAAATAAACCAATTAACATTTTGACCCATTAGCTCTGTTGTCAAAAGCCCACACGGCCTGCACCTTTGCCCTCAGGCACTACCTTGTGCAGCCTTGTGCTTTGCTTCAAATACCCCATTTTTGGGTGCTCAGGTGCAATTTCAGGCCATGTTCCGGATAAAAATCATCTGAACAGGCCAGAAACAATTACACTGAATCAACCAAAAACAGCCTAAACAAGCCTAAACCCCATAATGTGTAACGACCCGATTTAACTTAATATTAAAATAATCGATATGTGATTTAATTTTAAGTTAAATGGTGTTGTTATGTGTTGTTTAGTAAGTTAAACATTTATTCATTTTAAACATTAGTAAATGTTAAATAGGAAGTGGGGGGACTAAAGTTGTCATTTATTGAAAGATAAATTAAAGGGGGGGGGGGGGGGGTCAAACTTGGTCAAAATCAGATTTCTTGTGTTGGTGGAGAGGAGGTCGACGACCAAGAGAAGAGAAAGCAAGGAATTCGGGTTTTGGACCAAAATTCACCCACCAAACCCTTTCTGATCTTGAATGCAAGCTTGAATTCGTATTCCTCATCTAATTTCTCAACTCTAGGTATGTGGTTTCATCCATATGGCTGAATTTTCATGGGTCTCCATGGGTGGGTTAGGTTAGTAGTGATAAAATCAAATTTTTTTGGGTGTTCGAGGTAGTTAACACATGTGATTGTGTTTGTTGAGATGAAAATCAACTAACCTAACTATTTTGCATGTATTTGGTATGAAAACTAAGAGTTGGGGTTTTGGGGAATTATGGGTTTGGGTGAAATTGATGAGTGAATGAACTAGAGTTTTAAATTGATGAATGTTTGGATTTAATAATGAATGTGCAGTGATTTGGATGAGAAATTATAAATTAAGGAGTTGAGATTTCATATGTATGAAATGAAATCAAATGAATGGAAATGTTGTCTTTTTAAAATGTTGATGTTGGGGTGTCATAAAATCTGCACATAAGGTGTTTGAGAAAATGCCTCAAACAACTCAAATGCAAGAATGAATTGTGATTATTGGTGAACTTGGGGGAAATGGTTCATAAACTCAAATAGATGATTTGTTAGTGATGTATAACTTAATTTTAAATGTTGAATGCAATTAGAATGTGAATTGGTGAAATAGGAAGGTTTGACTATCATAAAGTCAAATATGGTGATAACGGCTCAAGGGGTTGTATGCTTGTTTCTTGTGTGTTATTCCTAGATTGAATGTGTATGTATAATTATATGATCTAGGAAGTGGAAATACAAATCAACGACCCGGTAAGGAGAAGGTTGAACCAAATGGAACAAAGGATCAAGGTGAGTAAACCTATCCATGAATAAGCAACCATAAGACTTATTTATGTTTGTTAATGTTGAATTGTATGGATTACATACTGTGGTGTTTTGTAGTAGTTATTGCTTATTATGTGGTGTGTGCATGAATTAAATTGATGTCAATATATGATAAATGATAATTGACACGTTTCATGTTTGGTGATCCACATTCGTGTGGAATATGATGTAAGACCACACTTTGGTGGCATTTGGGTGATGATCCACATTCATGTGGAAGAGGGTATAAGTCCATACTTGTATGGCAAGGGTGATGATTCACATACGTGTGAAAGTTGGGGTATAATGACTAATGAGGGTCATGGGGATGATTCGCATTCGTGCGAAGGAAAAAGAATTAAAGTTAAAAGTGGTTTGGGAAAACAAACCATTAGGTGATTATGTGAAATTATATGTTGAGGGTCACCAAGATAGGTTTGGGGACTTAAAAATATGTTTAAATGGTGTCATGGAGTTGATTTTTGTGTAAAAGAATGTCCGGGAATGATCCGGATCGAATCTGGAAGTGAAAACGCGAAAATTGGAGTTGCAGACCTGCAGTGGGCGTACCATACGCCCAGATTGGGCGTATCATACGGCGGGCACTTTACACTACGCCCAGAAGTTTCTGCCTACGCTGGAATTTGGGCGTTGGGTACGGTGGGCGTACCATACGCCGGGCTGGGCGTACCATCCGCCCAGAATGGATTTTTTTGATTTTTACTTCCGTTTAATTCGGTTAAGCACGGGGAGGTTAAGGGGTTAACTCACTTAGTCATTTTGGACTAACACTTGATTGTTTGTGGTTGTTTTAGGTCAAAACTAGGCTCGGCTACGAATCGGAGAAATCAGACGGTTAGAAGGATCGAACCGTGTTTTTGTAAAGATTTTGTAAATGGATTGTAAAGTTTAAAAACTACACTTTTAACGTATTTGACATGTTTTGTAAATGATGAATATGTCTCGTTAGTCATATTAATGCGTTAAACGTTTTGAGGTAGATTGTAATGGTTTTAAAACCGAGAAATCTGTGACCTAAATTTTGTAAATTCCGCAATTATGTTAAAAAGTAATGTTTGAGAATTGGGGTGTCACATAATGGTATATATTTATATGATGCGCCTTGCTTAAAAAAGCCCTCACTTTTTAAGCACCGTGTGCATGCTCACATCTTGCGCCTTAAGTTGTGCCTTTGACAACTATGCCCATTAGATATAAAACATGCCTAAATCAACCAATTCATAAGTAAATTCATCGAACCCTCTAGTTTATTTTTTAATGAAAGAAAAGGGGGTACCTTAATTCTCTCTGCAAGCATATTGTTCATACCCCTATCCTTTATGGTATCAGAAATCTCATCAACTTTTGCACGCCTTACTGCTTCATAATCCAATGAATCCATAGTGTTGGGTGATCTTTCACCTTTATTTTTTAGTTGTGCACTTTTTCTCAGACTTTCCCAGTAGGGTTTTTTCTTTTTTGCTTTTCCCTTTTTACCCTTCACTTTAGTACCACCGCTTGCTGATATTTTACGTTTGCCATGTTCATTTGTATATAACTCAGTGAGTTCTAAAATCTCAATCGGTTGATTGATAACATCCACTGAATTCTTTGATATCATTTGACATTCAGAGATCTCCGTCTCTTGATCGGTAACAATCTTAAATTCTGCCGATACTTCACTTTGTTCACTTGCACACTTGTCTTTATGTTTGTTTTGCATAATTATTCTTTCTTCTGTCAATTCGATATGTTCAGTACCATCATTAACATCTGCTAGAGAGTTGCTTACCAGCCATGATCTTAATCTTTCAGCATTATCAGAAATTGAAGATTTTACAGTGTTTGGACATGTACTAACAGAGTCATGTGAAGAAACTAAATTCTCAACTTCTTTTTCTTCATATAGATCAGAATGTTGGTGATTTAAATTGTCTTCATGACATGTAATGGTTTTTTCTACATCCAATTGGTATGGTTCTTTGACAGATATGCTTGATTTCTCTTCTTCAAATGCTTCATTGCTGCTTTTAGGTTTTAAAGGATATCTTGCAGCAAGATTCATGAAGGCAGAACTGCAAGGGTGAACGAATATGCTCTGTGTCATAAATTCAAGTGAAAATTTCAACCCATTCGTTTTAAATGGGTTGAAATGGCTTATTTTTAATCTTAACTGATCAAATAAAAAAAATAATAATAAATAGTGGAAAAAGAAACAGGTCAAATGGATTGGAAGTTACCCGAAGCATATTTTAACGCAAACACTCACATTAATCATTTTAAGACATTTCGATTATTGTTGAATAATATTGTGTTTGTAAGTATTCAATGCATCAGTTGTTTATCAAAAACCAGAAAAAACAGAAAAAGAAAAAGAAAAATATTTTCAAGTCAACACAATTTGACCTCACACGAACCCTACTAAAATTTGATCTGCCTATTTACCACATCTAAATTCCTATTAAACTGGTTATTGTATGTAACCTACCTTGACAGATGATCTGATACATTCTGGGTAAGGAAAACCCCGATAACAGAGTCAACAACAGACCCCTTCCACCGAGAAAAACGTCTATCTCCTGTAAAAATTTCAATTTGGTGTTAAGATAGACCTCATATACATACCAAGGCAAATTTAATATAGAAGGATCATAGTTTTAGTCCCTAGCATCATATACATACAAGGCAAATTTAACATAGAAGGGTCATAGTTTTAGTCCCTTGCCTCCTATGCATACAAGGAAAATATAACATAGAATGATAGAAGGATCAAAGTTTTAGTCTGATCCAACACCGCTAAAAGTGAACAAGAGACAAAGGAATCGGGGTAATGCTGCGGGTTTGAAGCAGGAATTGGAGCAGTTCAATAGCATTTTCAGATCACTTCGGGATCCTCTAGATCAAGGTAATTCACTCAGTCAAACCAAATACTAGAGGCAAAATAAAATTCAGCAGGAGTAGTTCTTACTCATGTTCCAAGCAGTTATCAACCAGGTTTTAGTATTAGTAGCCAGTTTAGTTTTGTTTCTGTTTTTGTTCTGTTTGTTGGTCAATTTCATTTGTACTGGAGAATTGCTCTTCTCGAATCGGTCCAACCTTTTTTGTTTAATCGAGCTGTTTGTTTAGTTCTTTGATCTTATCATTTTGGTTCCCTTTCCGGGAACTCAAAGAAGATGAACCAGACCCAGAATCAGAATGAGAGCAGGGGAAGTTAAATTGATTTAGCAATTGCTGCTAAATCCATGGAGTCCCTTAAAGCTGATGTAGCAGCCTCAAGTCACTATCCCAAAACAAAGACAAATCAACTTCTAGTTCAGGAAAATTTGAATATGGTGATACATCCTGGACCCCTAACTACCATTATAGACCTTACAAAAAGATTGACTTCCCAACTTATAATGGAGGAGACCCGCAAGGGTGGATTCTTAAGGCGGAAAAACTTCTGCTACTATCAGATTTCAGATGATGAGAAAAGTAGTGTCTCGAGGGAGATGCTTTGGACTTGTTCTCTTGGTTGTCTATGTACCAAACTATTACTTTTTGGGAGGATTTGATGCATGCATTTACAAAGAATTTTGATCCTGTAAAGTTCCAAAGTCCATATATTCATTTATGGCGCATCAAGCAGACAAGCTCCGTTCATGAATATCGTCAAGAATTCGCCAAGAGATCTGCTCGGGTGTCAAACTGGCCTGATCATTGCCTCTTAGGGGTTTTCTTAAACGGTCTAAAGGAAGAATTAAAGACAGATGTGGGGATTCACAAATCTCGTACAATGTACAAAGTCATGACTTTAGTCGTTGAATTTAAATCAAAGGCTAATTACAACCGGCATGCGAAAGCATCCACATAAACTTCCAATCCCAAACCCCATACCACTGATTTCAAACCCTCCATCCCTCCCAGTTCTTCTACAATCCTGCTGTCAAATCACCTCTTCGTATTTCAGAGTCCGAAAAAGAAGCATGAATTCTGAAAGGGGAATGCTTGTTTCGGTGGTGGTGATAAGTATGGACGTTGATAGAGATTCAACACAACAAACACACAAATTGGAAATGGAATTGAAATCTGATAGATGAAATCACGAATTACAAATGAATTACAAATAAATCTTAATCCTCTCTCTCTGCAACAGAGGAGCCCACTCTCATAACAAACTCAAGCGCACCCCTCCATGACTCACCAAATCTCTTTATAATCTACCCTTCTAACAAACTTTAAGTGTTATTTCCCATTCTACCCCTTCTAGAATAAACATTTAAAATAGGAGGTTTTGGTAACTTAGTAGTCTGCTCGTGACTTGTATCATTGCCCACGCCTTCTTTTAAAGTCTTGACCTCAAGACTTAGAGAAGGAAATTGTTGTTGTATCCAATCACTATCCTCCCAGGTTGCTTCTTCAGGCGATTGGGACTGCCACTGAATTAGCCGTTGTTCCACACCCTTGGACTCTTTTGATCCCTTGCGAATCTCCAAAATAGCCTCTGGGCTTAACACATCTCTGTCTTCGGTTTCCAATCAGCAGGAAAGAAGGGAGCAGCTGACCCTTTGATAGCTTTCTTCAACATTGAGACGTGAAATACGGGATGGATCTTAGAAGTAGGAGGCAGGAGTAGCTTATAGGCGACAGAACCCACGGTGGCAATAACTTGAAATGGACCAAAGAAACGAGGGGCTAGTTTTTGATTCGACCGTTTGGAGACTGACATTTGGCGATATGATTTCAATTTCACATATACCCAATCACCAACTTCCAAAGTGATCTCCCTTCTATGCTTATCTGCATTACTTTTCATTGAAGATTGAGCGTTAGCCAAATGGTGTTTAACATATGAAGGGTCACATCTCTATTCTTCAGTTCTTGAGCAACCGCTTCCACCCTTATTTCCCCTGTGTAAATTGAAAAACAGTAGGGAGTTTGTGACCGTAGACCACCTCAAAAGGAGATACACCTGTTGAGACATGAAACGTAGAGTTATACCAAAATTGCTGCCATGGCAACCATTGAGCCCAAGACTTTGGTTTATCCACTGCAAAGCAACGTAGATAGGCTTCCAAACAACGGTTTACTACTTCGGTTTGGCCATCCGTCTCGGGATGATAGGCCGAGCTCATTTGCAACGTCGTACCTTGTAACTTAAAGATCTCCTGATCGCTTATTATAGTCTTAGGAATACCATGGTGCCTGATTACTTCCTTTACAAACAGCTCCGTCACTCCCTCGCTGTATAAGGATGCTTCAAACCAATAAAATGGGCGTATTTAGACAACCGATCCACCACCACGAGAATGACATTAAACCCTTTTGATAACGGTAAGCCCCCAATGAAGTCCATAGATAAGTCCTCCCAAATAGCTTCAGGAATCTCTAAAGGTTGCAACAGCCCTCCAGGTTGTAATGTGCTAGCTTTACATCTTTGGCAAACCTCACAAGCTTTGACAAATTCTTTTACTGTTGAAGTCATGCCCGGCCAAAAAAGGTTTGCAGCTAATCCTGCGATAAGTTCTGTAATAACCCGAATGACCCCCAATAGTTGTAGTATGAAATTCATGTAAGAGTGTTGGATATACTTTGAATTATTAGCAATGACCAAACGATTTTTAAAGAAAAGAAACTCCCTGTTTTAGAGAATATCCCGGATACTTGCTCGGGGGGTCTGGGAATACTTTGCATGAGCTGTTGTATACCCGGATCTGCCTGAGCCTCCGCCACCAACTTTGCCCCTT